>OY757931.1:3184092-3261592 GCA_963585895.1 Sepioteuthis lessoniana | reverse complement strand
AAGCGCAAAGGAAAATGCAAATATTCAAGTCAATGATTTGAACTCAGGTCATTGATTTCATTTAGTACGACGATAACCGTTACGCAAAGGACACCTCTATCAGATATATATATATATATATATATATATATGTGTGTGTGTGTGTGTGTGTGTGTGTGTATGTGTGAAAAGTGATAAACAAAAAGAGAAAGAAAGAGTTCGGAAAGAAGAGAGATATCGTATGGCGATTTTTAGCAAATTAATCCGGCAGATCAAGTTAAATAGTTTTGTTTTATGGTACATCAACCCTTGTAGGTCGTTTAATGCCAAATCTTCTTGGTGCGTACATATATATTTAATATATATGATTTGTAAATAAATAGTTATTTGTAACATTTTGAACAAGACAGCGCTCATTTGTTTGCTCTCAGTTAAATGGCTAAACACTTCTACTTGATCCCACGGTAAGATTATAACACTCTCTACCACACCTGGTCAGAGTGGACCTGGGAATAATGACAATGAAGGAATACCTGACATACCCCAAAGATTTTGGACAGGACCCTCACCATCAGATGCAATTTGATGTTATATTCAGGACACTCATTGGAGAAGTGTTACCCTTCTCCAGTGGTCTAGTCGGTGTATTCTACAGTTCAAGCCGACTGGGCTGTGTAGACCTAGATTTATACATTTCAAAAATTAATATTTTATTTTTCTATAAGGTTTTCCTATATTGCAGTTCATTACCATGTAAAATATATTACAATTTACTTCATATTCGCAAATAGAGCATTACAATTCAACCTTGTTTGGATGAATCTCTAATAATGTTAATCTTCATATCACATCGACTTTAAGAACAAGCATACTTGCATCTAATGAAATAAATAGATATATGTGTATGTGTGTGTATGTGTGAGTGGAGATGTCGGAGGTATTGTGATGATCATCGTAAGAAATGGACACGATGACACGAGTTCAAATATTAGACGAGGCAGATTGCATTTCACATATTATTAATACTTTTGGGAAAGGCATGAATCCTATTATTCTCCCACCAGCTGTGAGTAAATAGTGGGTTAGGGTAGGTTCTTTTGCTCTGGTTAGAAGTAGAAGGAAAACTCTATATTCAAACCTATTAAATTCCGCTTAAAAATTGATCTTTTGTCATATCCCGCCCGAACAGAGGATATATATATATATATATATATATATATATATATATATATATATATATATATATCTGTGTCTGTGTTTCTGTATGAAAAAATAGATAACACATATACCTGCATATATATATATATATATATATATCATGTCGTGCCGTGAGAACGGATTTCCCTGACTCTCCCTTTCCATTCATCTCTATCGTCCATTGGAATTGGCAGGCCCTCTAGACTACATTCCGTGTCTGTACAGAGCTGTTGTTGATATGTTCTAGCTGGACATACAACACCTGCTCGTCTGTGTGAAGAAGAACGTCGCTTATGGGCTCGCCTTTACATCTCTAGCAGTGTCCCATTTGAATAGAATTAGAAATAAGAGGTAGGTGACCGTATAGTGGCTGTTTAGTGGGATATTGCTTCCAGGATTTGTTCAATCATCTACCTTGGAAGCAGCGTCTCATCTACTAAAAATGACATCAATACGCGGCTAACAAAAGCATGGTCAACTATCGATATGGTATCAGTCATATGGACGTCGGACCTACCCGATAAAATAAATCGCAATTTTTTTCAACCAGCAGTCGTGCTCTTACTACTATATGGATGCACCACTTGGAAGTTGACAAAGTGCATGGAAAAAAAGCTTGATGCCGATTGCACCAGAATGCTATGAGCCATATAAATATATATAGATAAACAATAGGCTAGGGAACCATAGTATTGTTTATTAATTATTAGTATCTGATAGGAATGGTTGAAACAATAAAACTGTGTGCAAATTATTTATATAAGAAAGGAATACGTAATATCATATAACTGTATGCAAACAAATGGTTTTTGACAAATGAAAACGTGCTATTATCAAAAGCGGTAAAAAATCAAAAATATAATTATGTTTACAACAAAACCTTTAAAAATTAGTAAAATTTCAGTATTACATAATTGTTGTGAGACCGAAACTTACCAGCACCATGGACCAGCACTATATTACTATGGGAGACAACACTCTCAGAGAGCAGTATCCTCATACTGCAACTCTCCAGTTGTCGGGTAGCACTTCTGCCGGCCGTGTTTAATAAGGGGAATGCCGACGGGGCCGTAGGCATTTTTGGAAAGGCCAGGCGCGTGTGAGCTCAGGCCCTGCGCCCGGACCCACCTAAAAAAGGCCTTGTGCCATACTCGTCCGGTGGTGGGAAGGATGACAAATACCGCAGTTAGGTGGGGGCGAGCATCAAATACCGCAGTATCGTAATACTGCACTTCTCCAGTTGTCGGGTAACACTTCGGCCGGCTGTGTTTACTGCGGCACGGATCCAGCAAAGTGTGTCTCGGCACCTGGATATTTTCTTCGGCCTCAGGGGGCCTTCCCCCAGACTTTTACCCCCTTCGGAGAGGGGTTATTACCCGCCACCTGAGGCGCCCCTAATAAAGGGAATGCTGACGGAGTCGGAGGCATTTTTGGAAATGCCGGGCGCGTGGGGGCTTCAGCCCTGCGCCCGGACCCACCTAAAAAACGCCTTGTGCCATACTCGTCCGGTGGTGGGAAGGATGACAAATACCGCAGTATCGTAATACTGTTGTATTTGCAGGAGTGCTAGTAGTACGCAGCCGTGTACATCTACCCATATTAGACACCACCCGATAGTTAGCTCCGCTTTCCTTTACACCATCCTTTGTAACCTTTTGTTAATATATCTTTCTTACTTCTAATCCGTGTTCCGCGTTTTCCTTCCGTGGTCCCAACCTTGGGTCTACATCAATAACCCATAAAACATTGATATGCTTTTAAATAAATATATAAAATAAAATGAAACCATTTCATTTCAGATGCCCTAAAAAATAACAATTTCCAAATGCGTAAATTCTTAGAGTAAAAAAAAGTATAATTCTAACAGAAATCTATTTTTGTAACATTTCAGTATAATTATGACAATTATAATTTTCGAATATCTTTTAAATTAAACATAGAATGTTTGGCGGGTGGTTTTATGAGAAAGCAAGATTTGAATAATAAAAATGAGATTCCTCTCTTTCAGAATAGAAGCAACGACTAACAAAATTACAAAATTAAATAATATGAGCCCCTGTTTGTGGCAGTGGAGCACATTTTTATTTGCAATATATGCCGGCATTTACAGATGGAGAAGATTAAATTTAAATATTCGCAGAGGAATATCGTAACAGGGACACGTCACAAAAACAAATTACACTTGAATAAAAAATCAAACTTCAATCAAAACAATAAGATTGAAGATATTTCTCTTTACCAAACAGAAAAATGATGAAGATAAAGAAAAGAAACATATAAGTTCAAATTCACAAAATACACAAGGCATCACAAACATGTGCTTTTATTCTAGATGGGAAAGTCTTAAGATTTTAAAAAGATTGAATTTATATGAGTCTGAGCGTGTATGTTTGTATGTGTGCATGTGTGTTCGTGGTGCAATGGTTTTCGTCGTAGGAAATGGACACGGTGACCGGAGTTCTAATCCTAGACGAGGCTGTTTGCATTTCTCATAGCGATAATAGCCTTGGTAAAAGCATCAATCCAACAATCCTCCCTTTATCTATGGGCAAATAGTTTGGCTGACTGGGATCTTTAACATTGACATTGAAACAAATCTAGGAAACTTCTCAATTCCAGCGTGGCGAACTTACTTTTAAGAATCACCTTGTGTCACTCCGTTTTCGTGTGGAGGGGTTAGTATATATATATATATATATACATACACACATACTGTCCTGGACATTGGCCTAGCGGTTAGAGTATTCCCCAATGGCCCAGGAGACCTGGGTTCAATCCCAGGTCGAGTCATAGCAAAGACTCAAAAAATGGTACTTGATGCCTCCTTGCTTAACACTCAGCATTATAAGGTACGGATCAAGGGTAAAGTGGAGCAATCCAGGGAAAGGAGTCGCGCCCTCCCCTACACCTTGGTGTAGTAAGCTATCGAAAAGGGAGCCTTCGAGTCACCCTCGACTATGGTCGCCAACTTTACTTTACTTACTTATATATATATATATATATATATATATATGCAAACTTTTCTCATTTGTTTTTCTCTTTTAGTATATATATATATATATAGAGTAGAGTGTTCACTAAGGGTGCGGAAGACAGGGGATCAATCCTTGGTTATGTTATTCCAAAGACTCAAAAAATGGTACTTGATACCACCTTGCTGAACACTCAGCATTTTATGGTACGGATCAAGGGTAAAGTGGATCAATCCAGAGAAAGGAGTAGCGCACCCCCTACACCTCGGTGTACTAGCTATTGAAAAGGGAGCCTTTGGGTCAACTTCGACTACGATCGCCTACTTTTCTTACTTATATATATATATATATATATATTGTCATCCACAGACAGACTGTTTCGTTGTATCACAACTCTTCAGTGTAGCTAGACGCATTGGACGCTTGAAGCTGGGATCGAAACCCACCCAACTTTACGTTAGAATTAGTATCAGACCGCTTGGCCAATAAGCGTACCACATGGCTAAGTAATTATAAGGTATTAAGTAGCAGCAGCAGCAGGAATGTAAGTGTTGCATTTGGCTTCACAAACATATATATATATATATATATGTATATATATATAAAATGAAAGAAAGAAAGAAGTAGAAGAAGAAGAAGGGGAAATGTATGTATATACTTTAATAGTACTTCTTTATAAAATATTCAAGTTTGTCACCTAAAAAAGGATTGGGATGATATCTTGAAAAACATTGTTTCGCTCAAATCTCCAAGAATCAAGAGTTACAAAACGAAGCAAAAAGAAACAGAAACAAGAATTACAAAAAACAAGAAGCCAGCAAAGTAATACCGAAGCTATGAACTTCAGTTTTAGGTACAACGTTCCAAAATGATTCTTTTGAAATATAAGACTAATCTATTGCTAGAATTCATCAAGAATAAAAGAAAACAAATAACCAAATAAAAAGGCATTCTTTTAAGTAAAACCATTTATCTACTTAATCGACTGCCAATTCAGAAAAAAAAAATTACACTTTTGTTTTTAGGAGTCCTTAGAAAAATTGTTTATTCTACCTCTGTTTTACAAATAGAAATTGAATCATTTTACATACCTCCATTGGGATATGTACCCATTCCTGAGATCACTTTATACATTAAGTTAGTATTTCTCATCTTTTATCTTAGATCTTCAAATAGATTATTCTGCGCTCAATTCCTCTTTTTGTTCTTTAGTTGTTGCCGTTTCGAATGTCTGGGAAACTTACTTTGTTTTGTTTTTTTTCGTTTGGGGTCGCTTCCCTCGTTTTACATCGTCTATTCTATCAACAACAAGATCACATTTTATGTGCACCTATTTCATTTTTTACGTGGCGATAACTTTTAGCTGACTGGCTTCTTACTCTCAAACTGGGAGTCAATGATCAGAGCATGACGAAATTATATATCTTTTTTCGTTCGATGATTCCTTCTGACTTTTTAAACGTTACATCTATTTTTTATGCCGTCAGATCACATGGCTTCTTAATTCAATCACAGCCATAATTTCAAACGAATCCTTCAATCACTATGCATCAGTCAAACTGAATGACTTACTGTATATTTCCACACAAGTAATTCTTGTCAATAATAGATATAACCAATCAAATGAACAACGAACAGACATATTCTTTAACTTGTTTCTAACAAACGGGATATATATATATATATATATATATATATATATATATATATATACTTACAAAACACTTCCGCACGATCATGATGCAACACAAGGTCAATTTTAAGCTGGAATTTGCATGTTTAAATTCTAAACTTTCGTTCTACTACAATGGTAGCTAAAAGAGCCCTGCCTGCTTTACAATTTGTCCTTAGCTCAAGAGACACTTGTTGGTCATACATATATTAGGAATGAGTAAAATACGAACAGCCTCTCCCAGGATTTGTACTCGTGTCGACCTGTCCATTTCCTATGACGGTACCCATTACAACATTAACGCCTCCATAAAAGTTGGATAGAAGTCTATTTTTTGTGGAATAGTCATGAATTTCATTAAGAATTCTTATCGGTCGATACAAAAAATAAGTGCTTATGATGAAGTATATTCTAATATAATCCAAGACTGTGAAAGGAGGAATTCCCGTTGTGGAGTGTCTAACGTACTTCATTACGACGTCCGAAGGAAGTGAGAACAAATTTCAGTCCCGCTATTATTTTCACTTTTGGATTATTTATCTTGCAGAGGCATGAACCCCGATATTTTCACAGCTAGATTAAATACTACTTCGACTACTCTTTTACTAGACCATTGGCCTAATGAATAGAGTGTTCGAAAATAGTCCGTGGACTGCGGTTCAATCCCAGGACGAGTCATAACAAAGACTCAAAAAAGGATACTTGATGCCACCCAGCTTAACACTCATTATTATAAGGTACAGAATTAGGGTAAAGTGGAGAAAACCAGGCAATGGAACCGCGCCCTTCACTACTTCTCAATGTAGTAGCTAATGAAAAAGGAGCCTTCAGGTCACCCTCGACTACGGTCGCTAACTTTACCTGCTACTACTCTTCTACAAGGAAGGTTTTGAAAATCAAGCAAAGAAACCAATCCAAAACCTATGACTGCTCATATTATATCTGTCCCTGTTCATATCTATCTATCTATCTATCCATCTTCTTTTACAATTATCTCTTGATCTATTAATATATCAACTTCACATTACTCGTTGTATGTGAGTTCGAACGTCAGTAGGACTATCAAGTTTACTTTCGGAATAATACTCTTAGATATTAGTTAATACTCCTTATCCATTTTTATTGCTTTGCATAAAAAAACTGTTCTTTTATCGGTATGTCTTTAGCATTAAATAACCCACGAAGGTTTTAATGCCATTATACAAAGAAACCCAAACCCAACTAAAATCTGTGAAGCAATCTCATGATGTTCAGATTCCAAATCCTTTTCTTTTAAAAAAAAGCAGTTACTTGGACATACGAGGTGCATACGATAAGTTTCCAGACTTTTTTCGTATGGGCATTTAAAATTGTCATAGACGCTTGAAAATTCAGTATGTTATTTTTTATACATGTTATAAGATGATTGACAAATTTTGATGATTTCAGCTTTAAATGAACAGCTACAGCAGCAATTGGAATACACCCTACTAAAGCCTGATTGTCACAGATGGTGCATTTCAAAAATGCAATCTGACACTTTAGAAGAACGATATGCAATAAAATTATGTTTTAAACTTGGAACAAATGCCACAGAAACGTATAGAATTCAGACTGATTTTAGACCATCTTGCATGAATCGAGCATCAGTTTCTGAGTGGCATAAGAGATTCAAGAATGGCAGGGAGTCTGTCAGGGATGATGAGAGGTGTGGGAGGAGTAAGGAAGTCAATAGACCAGAGTTGATTGGCCAAAGGGTTACAGTTAGGGTTACTATGTTGAGCTTTTAAGGGAGCCAGGAAGAGATTCCGTCAGAAGAGGCCAGAACACTTCAAATCGGGTCAGTGACATTTCCACCTGGACGATACACCAGTCCACAACTCCATCCTTGTCACAGACTATTTGAATAAGATGGGCATCAAGACAGTTCCTCACCGTCCCTATCGTCGAGACCTTGGTCCCTGTGACTTTTGGTTATTCCTTAAGCTCCGAGGCTGTCCTTATGAGACAATTGAGGAGATGAAAGAGGCTGTGACGAAGTTCATTGACACGCTCACAAAAGAGGACCTCCATGGGGCCTTCCAGAAGTTGTTGGAACGGCACAACAAGTTTATTGCAGCCGGAGGCGATTACTTCGAAGGGGAATTGAGTTTCATGTGTGTACTATCAATAAAAGTGCCCATACGAAAAGAGTCTGGAGACTTATCGTATTACCCTTGTGTTTATATTATTTGACAGGCCGATATTTCTTTTTCAAACGTGAAGAATTGCCACTTCAAGATCAATCACGATCTGGTTAACATTCAACAAGCTGAAATAACGAAAATCTTGAAAATGTTTGCTACAGAATCAATGAAAATGGTCATTGAACCATTGATGGCATGCGAAGCGATCAATCTGTCTTGAGGGTCTTATCAGTGAACGGCAACAGAAGATTTTGACAATGAAAGACGTTTCTTCTAAATCATGCTTTGTTTGCCGAAAGACGAAATTAACATAAAAGGGTCGTAAAAATGTTCGATATAAATTAGTTGATACGAATAATTTGTAGAATTGGGTAGTAAGTCATGCAGAGCATGGAAAATTGCGAGAAAATAAGCCTGAAAGAATTGCAGTGCGGGCGTTTTTTATTTGGTTTATAGAAAAATTACAGTTATGTGATCATTCTCTCTCTCTCTCTCTCTCTCTCTCTCTCTCTCTCTATCTATCTCTCTCTCTCTCGTTTCTAATTCTTTTGTGTCATAAGGCAAGTTGGCAAGAATGAAATGTAGAACAACGGGACGTAAACATGAATGAAATCACTTGACTAATGAGAATGCAGAATATTTTCTGTATCATGGATTTTATGGTGAATTAACTTATTGTCATTCAACCCGTTCATAGTGACAATAGAATGTTTTTCATAGTATAATTGTTGATTTCTCAAAATATCTTGCACGCAAATTACATCATGGTTACAGTAAAAAAAATTATAACAAGCATTTACAACACATATGTGCGAAATTAGAAGGAATAAGTTGGAGACGACCTTTTGTGAATACACACACACATATATATATATATATATATATATATATATATATATATGGGAAAAGAGAAATTTAAATATACAAAATAGGAAAAAACAATGTATTGAGAGAATGATTTTGCCAAAGTTAAACATTCAAACTTCTGCATAAAACTATTATCAGGGTATTTAAAAAAAGTTGTATCTTCTGAATTATATTTAATTTAATCTTTATTTTTGAAATAAAAGAAAAAAGTGAGAACACTTTTTAACACACTATTTCCGTTAGTGGTCTACTTTCTCTAAACTGCGTGATGTAATTAATGTTTCTATACATTCTGTGTAGTTTTTAGTTTTTTTCAACAAGAATTACCAAAAATATTGTCCTGTTAATGAATGTGAAATTTTCCAGGCGCCCTGTATTTCTAGAAGATGATTTTGGCATTAAAACTCTTATGAATGTTAATATCTCATTTAATAGACACCAACACAAACCTAAAATGGCCAAACGTAATTCAACCAATAATATCCGATATGAAGACAACTATATAACCGAAAAATTACTATGTTTCTTTTATTTAAGATATATATATTGGCCTAATGAGTAGAGTGTTCGCCAGTGGTCCGGGAGACCCGAGTTCAATCCCTGGTCGTGTCATACCAAAGACTTTAAAAATGGTACTTGATACCTCCTTGCTTAACACTTAGCGATATAAGGAACGTATCAAGGGTAAAGTGGAGCAATCCAGGGAAAGGAATAGTATCTTCCCTTACACATCGATGTAGTAGCTATTGAAAAGGGAGCCTTCTGGTCACCCTCGATTACGGTCACCAACTTTCCTTTTTAGTTAGTATCAGCTGATTTTTGTGACCTGGAATGGAAAATATTCGAAGATAAACAATTTTTTAGAATCAGCCAATATTTGGGATTTAGCAGTTACGTGTCACTTTAATTATGTAATAGATCATTTTTAGGGCTATATATATATACGGGGTGTTGTCCAGAAGACCTGCCTGAGGCGATGAACGATAGGGAAAATGGCGAGAGAGGGTCAGGGATATCCCTGCTACCAGCACATTATGATGATGATGATGATATATATATATATATATATATATATATATATATCGTTATTGGTGACCATTATTGAGAGTGACCAGAAAGCTCCCTTTTCAATAGCTACTACACCTAGGTGTAGGGGATGGCGCTAATGCTTTTCCTGGATTGCTCCACTTTACCTTTGATACGTACCTTTTATTGCGATTGTTAAGCAAGTGGGTATTGAATCCAGGTCTCCTGGACCATTGGCAAACACTAGGCAAATGAGCCGGTCAAACATATATATATATATATATGGAAGAAAATAATGGATAGTAATCCGACAATTTGTGCAGAAAAATTGACAACAAGTAATCCAAATAGAAAGTTGTTTCTCTATAAATCCCTACTTTCTATTTGGATTACTTGTTGTCAATTTTTCTTTATATATATATATATATATATATATATATATATATATATATATGAACGAGGAAGCTAGCAGTCACGGAATCAATCATGCAAGCACAAAACAGTCGGTGAGCGGAGGAATAACAAAAGTCTTCTATCTCTCACTTTCATCTCTCACTCAACACTATCTGTTATTCCCTGCAGACACAAGATTATTCCTCTCTATCTCTATTTTTGGCTGAAAACTAGACGGATTCTGCCAACAAATAAATTTCGTACTTACAAACAAATGTAAGCCTTTTGTGTTTGATTTCTTTTTGACGGTCAGGTTACCATGGGTCAGGCTGAAAGATTAAGGTTCTTATCAAAACTTTATCAGTGGTGCCGTAATGTGACAAGATGATTTTAGAAAATGTCATCATACTTGGGCATAAATTGGATTTGAATAAATAAGTCAATTTTCAATCCTAATTGAAACTGAAAGATTATTTCGTTTCTCTAGCATTCTTGTGATATAAAACAGGCAAATATGAATTGCTAATCCTAAATAGAAGCATCAGTATAATCATAGACTGTTGTTATAACGGGAAAAGCAGATTGAAAGGTTGTCCAATCTATCTATCTATCTATCTATCTATCTATCTATCTGTCTCTCTCTCTCTCTATATATATATATATGTGATGTGAATGTTTGCATATGGATTTAGAATTGGTAAACTCGTGATTAGAAAAAAATCGAGAGCATTAGATCTAAAATTGTCATGTTTTTAGGTAAAGTAGTGGTCAATGCACAAAAAGCAGAGCAAATAAAACAATAATAATAAAAGACACACACACACACACACACATATATATATATAGGGAGAGAGACTAAAAACTCCGTGTGTCATGTAATTGATCTTCAGGGGAATATTTTCCACCACATCTAAAGGTAAACTTTAGACGTGGTGGAAAATACTCTCCTGATTTCGATTTCGTGAAACTCAGAGTCATGGTTGGTGTTTTATATATATATATATATATATGTGTGTGTGTGTGTGTGTGTGTGTAAGCGGAAGGCAGACAGTAGAGTAATCTATTTGCAACTCTACTTATTCATAATTATATGCATCAAATTAAAAAAAAAATTTTCTTATTCTGTTTTCATAAAATAATACAAATCATGATTGAGAGTTTCCTTTTCTAATGCGTATAAAAATGCCGGACTTCATATTTGTATTCACTTGAATAGACAGTTCAAGTTTATTGTTGAAAGTATATGTCACGAAATAAAATAGAAGAAAACAATATTTGTTAATGATATGTTTCCTGATGTTCAAGTTTTTACCCAACATTATTAATTTTTATTTATGTATATAGACATTAAAATGATTATCCCCCTAAATATATCGAGGCATATTTATATGAAGAAGTTATGTCTGTCACCTGATATCATCTTTCTGCATTAATGACACTGATGCCACCTTGTTAAAAAATGTTTTACTCTGTTGTCTTGACATCCTTCTTGGATTATTCAATATCAAGCGATCCGTGTAAAAGAACAGTTGTCGTCCGATTCAACATGGAGGATAAAAGAATCATACTTTTCCCTCGTGTATTTTTCCGAAAGTGAAAGTAATAACGTTATAGAAATTGAAACTGTTTACTGCCACATCACACTACACTACACAGATTTTCCAATCTTTATAATTTGATTTCTTTGTTTAATGGTATATCAACATTCGTGCGTTATACACGACAAACTTATCTTTGTAGAATAAAAGCCGTGGTACTATTTAACCCATGCCTTGGGGTATATAAAGCGGGTTCAGAGCTTTCCCCAAAATATTTGCCTGTAAATGAACGTAATTGCGAGACCAGAGTTTGAACTCAGTTTCCACGAGATTACAGTCCAACTCGTTAATATCTACGTAGCCATTAATTCCTTTGAAAGATATCGAGGCATGCCCATGTGAGGCAGTTAAGTCAATCGCCAGATATCTTTCTGGATTAGTTACACGAATGCCACCTTGTTAAAAAGTGTTTTTATTTTTTTTATCTTCCATTACTGGATATCATTGCATAAATTAAGCTCGGCCAGTTTAGATCTGGTTTGGATTCTTTGATGAGTCGCATTTCAGCGTTCTTGGATCATTTAATACCAAGATATCGTTGTAGAAGAACAGTAGTATTATTCAACGCACAGCTAAGGGAATAAAGGGATCTACGATTAGAATTAGTTCACTATGATGTTGCTTTTCCGCACGTAAGGCTCTACCCTAGAGGGACCCTCCTTCGGTTAGTTAAGCAATAATATTTCTACATTTTATATATATATATATAAATTGTCAATGGTTAAAAACTTATTGATTGCAAGGAAAACATATAGACCTTGGGAAGGTGTGGGCATGTTTATTATTAAAAAAATGTATATATTTGAACCACCGGTTTCGTCTGGCTCTTGTCAAGATCTTAGCGCCAGAAAAATATTTAAAAGGGGGTATGTAAATGGAAAAAAGTAAAGAATGGAGAAAAGGGGAAGAAAAAATATTAAGGGGGGTAGTAGTAGCAATGAAGAGATGGCTAGAGACTAATTACATTCAATCCCAACAAACAATCCCTCTGTTTATAGAGGGAAGGCTGAAGGGATCGAACGTAAAGAGTCTCTAACATTTTGACCTGAATAAGCGAATGTGACCGACTCAGAATACTGAATCGGTCAACATTGAAGTCTGCAACACATTCCCTACTATTAATCAAGTGCTCCGCTATAGAGGACCCGGGTGTATTTGCAAGCTGACTTGCCCTAGCCAACGAGTAGGATTCGACACAAGATAAGTTTTAAACAGATTTAAATTGACCAGTAACCATATCAAAATTAAAGGGTTAATTCTGCCCCGCTATTGACCATGGCTTGAGGGATAAGAGTTTGATTCATGCCTTTCTCGAAGGTATTAGCGCAATGTGAAATGAAAAAAAAGCTTCGTCCAGGGTTTCATATATATATATATATATATAGTAAAAGTAAAGATAGCGACCGTAGTCGAGGGTGACTCAAAGGCTCCCTTTTCAATAGCTACTACACCAAGGTGTAAAGGATGGGGGCTACTCCTTTCCTTGAATTGCTCTATTCTACCCTTTATCAGTAACTAATAATCCTGAGTGTTAAGCAAGGGGGTTTCAAGTACCATTTTTTGAGTATGATCGTGCTTAAACCCCGGTCTCTCGGGCCATTGCCCAACTTGTATATTGTAAAATTATTTACAAACTGATCAAAATCAATCTTTTTTACAAAAATTTCCTTAAAAGCTGGATGATTGACTCAATCTCAAGAGTAACTGGCAGTTTCGCAAAATCCATTTCAACCCTCTTTGGGGACTATTTAAAAAGCGATTTTAATCACGATTTAGAAATGATTTTACATTTTAGTAGCTATATATCGAATATTGATTGCAATACTGTAAGCGGGAATTTGAGGAGTGCAAATAGATAAGTTATAAGAAACTAGCAGTCTGAACAGAGACTTGTGAGCTTGATACTCACTGAGTACCTCATACCTGAGGCATTGGACGATTAAAAGATGATGCATCGTATTGGTTAGCAAATTTAGCATTGTTGACCAGTACGAGTGAGTTTTCATCTCATTGTTGGCGAATCGTCACGGTGTGGGAATATTTCATCATCATCATCATCATGTCGTGCTGGTAGCACGGATATCCCTGACCCTCTCTCGCCACTTTTCCCTATCGTTCATAGCCTCAGGTAGGTCTTCTGGACAACATCCCGTATCCTCACATAGTTGCTGAATGTATGCTCGTGCTGGTCGTCCTGCTTTTGCAGGGCCATGTGTGGGGGTCCATAAGAGTACATCACTTATGAGTTCGTCCCTGCTTCTCCAGCAGTGTCCTGCATGTCTGGTTCGTCTAACTTGAATAGTTTTCGTGATAGGGGGCAGGTGGCCGTACAGTTGGTGTCTTGTGGGGTGTTGCCGCCAGGACTTGTTCAAGATTGCTCGCAGCATTCTTGTGTAATTGCCGTCTAGCTTCTTCTCCAGCCGTTTTGTTAGAGTCCATGTAGTGCATCCATATAGCAGTATGGATTCGACCGCTGCCTGGAAGAAACTGCGTTTCATCTTATCGGTTTGGTCCGATTTCCATATAATCCATAGCCTATTGATAGCTGTCCATGCTTTCGTTAACCTCGTGTCGATGTCCTTTTCCGTTGATGCGACGCTGCTTCCTAGGTAAGTGAATTTGTCTACTAGTTTAAGAGGGGTTCCGTCTAGAGTGGAGATGTCACCCGTTTGATTATAGCACATATATTCCGTTTTGTGTGCATTGACATAGAGGCCTATGCCTGTGGCTGCTCGTTCCAAACTATGCAGTAGTGTTTCGGCTTGGTTGGGTTTATTTGCCAGTATCGCTATGTCATCGGCGTAGTCGGCGTCGATAATTGATTTTGCGGGGTACCTTCTGCTTCTTTTCTTTGTCAGCTTGAAGACGTTCTCTCTGATTTTGTCAATCGATGTTCTAAGTACGTAGTCTAGACAAATGATAAAGAGGTATGGAGCTAGCGTGTCCTCTTGTAGTACTCCTGCTACAATGTCGAAGAATTCTGTGTCTCTATCTGGTGATCGTACTTTTACTTTGGTGTTTCTATAGAGAATCGTTATTGCTGCTACGGTTTCTTTAGGTATGCCGTATGCTAGTAGGATTTGTTCCATCTTTCCTCTGTGAATGGAATCGAAGGCCCTGGTAAAGTCGACAAATATTAATGTCGCTTGTAGGTTTTTTGCCCGTACACCTTCAATGATTCTACGGATGGTTAATATTTGTGAGGTTGTGGATCGGTGGGAATATTTAAGTTACTAAAAAATCTCAAACACAAGAGAGAAGAGTTCAACATCTCATCCAGTAGACTAAGTGAAACAAAATACGCTTTTTTTTAGTACAGGGATTGGAAATAAAGGTTTACAAGGATTTGCTGAGGTCACGAGACTATGTCGGCCATCAAATTTATTGTGGGAGCTGAGAAGATGATACCGCACAAGCAAGAGGCGGGTGGGGTTTGATGAACTGTGAATATTAATAAAAGAAGCTGGATTTCTCGATTCACTTTTTTTTGTAGTAGGAGACAAATGGTTGTGTGGACAGAGAATGACTGAACCAATTAAAGATACGAGAAGAAATGATTCTTGCAAGAACAAAGAATCTATTGGATAGACCGAACCCGTGATCCATTCCCACAGCCACAGAAATTGAACATAGAGAATAAAGCAGCAGAATTCCTAACATCTGAGACAAATCAGGTTCTTGTGTTTCTTTTCTCTCAGCAGACGACCAGCTAAAAGAATATTGTAGATATCGGGGACTATGCTACCAGAGCCTATACAAAAGCACAGTAAATTGCATTCTATTCTATTTACGTTGTATATCTTTTCGAGCACTGGCTATTAATTGTCTTCTTCTTCTTCTTCTTCTTCTTCTTCTTCTTCTTCTTCTTTATATATATATATATATATGTGTGTGTGTGTGTGTGTGTGTGTGTGTTCACGCGTATGTTAGTACATGTACGTATGCGTGTGTTGTTAATATATTCTTTTTTAATTCTTCTATTTTTTTCTTGCCTTTTGTTTAAATCACGTAGATATGTTTTCAATGATTCTTTTTGGGTTTTTTTCTTCTTTCTTGTACTCATCCATCTACAAATTTAACAGAGTTTGTTGCAGCCATATTCATTAGAAAATGGAGTAAACATCATTTTTTAGAATATTTTCCTGCATACTTATATACACGTCGTACACGTTTGATTAAAAACTGTTCACAAAGAACAGTTTACGTCTTTTTTAAAGCCATATTTCTAATTTCTTTTCTTTGTTTTCTTTTTATCTGCGTGAGGTTTAGTTCGAACACAGACATCATTTTATTGTATGTCATGATTGCAGTTTTTCAGACGTTATTGAATATGTAATATGATTGATAAAAATTATATAACTATCTGTTAATTTCGATCGAACTTATATCGTAAAACAAATCCGAAATAAATGCTGGTTTAGGTTTCTTTGTTTAATGGCATATTAACCTTCTTGGGTTATCTGATGACAAAGGTATCCTTCCAGATGAACAGCAGTGAGGGTATTTAACCCACATCTGGGAGAATCAGGGGGTTCATACCTTTCCCAAGGGTATTTGTCCGAAAGTGAACGTAATAGCACGACTGGAGTTCGAACTCACTTACTTCGATTCCGCAGTCCATCGCTTTAACAACGATGTCACTCCCAAATAAATGCAGTATTACTCATAAACAAATGCAACTCAAACATCATTTAGCCTAACTGTTTCATCGAATCGAATCGGTGACTTGAGTTCAAATCCTGGCCGATGCTACTTAATTTTCATTTTATGCTATTGGCTTTTGGAAAGGCATGAACCCATCTTTGGCAATAACATTGATTGAAAAGTGTACTTTCATATAATAAGCAATTTTCTTAGGGAAAAGTCGCCTGCTTCATTTTTAGAGGGAGATCATTTTGTTGTGTTACTGTTACATAAAAGAGGAAATCTCTTCGGAACCGTACATATTCGTTGAATTTCTTCTTCCAGCCAACCTTTTACCGTCAGTCTTTCTGCATCTTTGCAGAGCATATACCTAGGCAATACTCAAAGTACTGTATGACTAGTTTCTTCATAATCCTGGGTTCAATCCCATACCAAAGACTTTAAAAATGGTACTTGATTCCTCCTTGCTCAACACTCAGCAATATAATATACGGATCAAGGGTAAAGTGGAGCAATCCAAATAAAGAAGTAGCGCCTTCCCCTACACCTCGGTGTAGTAGCTATTGAAAAGGGAGCCTTCTGGTCGCCCGCGATAAAAGGGAGACAATTTTACTTACTTTACTTTATTGTTGTCGCTAAAATTTTTCAAGATTTCCACTTTTGGACTAAGATCGTCGTCTTTATTTTCAAGGTTAATCGAATGGTAAACTCCGTACAGAAAAATGGATGGTTGGGCGCCTTATTCAATGGTAAAATTAATTCATGTATCGTGTCTTGCGAGAATATTGCCTGGCGGAGCCCATCCCCTTCCAGTTAAACGACTAGTTTGAATTCATAATTTTTTTTCTCTTAGAACCGATACTGCAGCAAGGTTAAATAACCCAGCTTGTCCACTTATGAAGACATAGCTAGAGGGAGAATATTGGATTTAAATAGAAATTTCTTTTAGGAAAGTTTTACAAGGAAAAAGTGTAAAGTACAACATATTAAATCACGAATTATAAATTAAGCAACAGGGAAATCAAAATTACTTTAGAAATGCGACTTAGTGTTTGGTAAGACATTTATATTGGATTGGCTGAGGTCTGCTGTGTTGATTGAAGTCGGATTGGAGCGTTAACAATACGTACAGCGTGAAGACTACTTGACGACTGAACTCTGCATATCAACAAGTTCAACTGTTATTGAGCGCCGTTTATTGTATCTTCTTTATGTGTTCTCTATGGCCATATTTGCATAAAATGAGTGTGTGCGTGCAAATATTCATATCCACAAGCCGGCGGTATTGCTATAACAACACGTCCCCAAATAATATTCTTTAACTACCATACAATCTAAAGCTGACAATAATATTTTAACAATTGTTTCGGGAGAAAATGAAATGATTGATTTGATGGATAGAAATCTTATTTCAATGGAGGTTAACGTTGGTTTTTAGGGTGTAATTAGAAATTAGGCGAAATAGGATTACTTACAACACTAAAGAGAATAATGAGAGGTAATCTAACTGAAACATTAAAAATGATTAATGGAATTACTAATTTTCAGTATTCTCTTCGAAATGTAAATTTACTGTCAAGGTAGATTTCTAAAATTAAATAAGATATTTTTGCTAACAGAGTCATATATTTTTGGAATAAACTGCTTAATCAATTCAAAAACGACAATAGTGTAAATATTTCAAGACTGAATTGGATGATTTCAGAAACAATGTTAAAAAAGTAATTTAAAGAAGATTTTTGAAAAATATCGGATGAATTATTTAACAGAATTTTATCTGGACACGGATATTGTATTATTATTCTTATTGTATTATTTTTTAATGATGATATGAGATGATAGTAAAAGGAAGGGGTGGCCAAGAATGCATGATAAATAAATAGATAAATACCTTTCCGAAAGGTATTTGCGCTATATAAAATGTAAACAACCTCGTTCAGGATTTGAAACCGGGTTGCCAACAACACAGAAATAACCTACAAGAGCTTCCAATATAAATAGTAAATATGGATGCAAGCAGAAACACACATTTCAAACCATTTGGGCGCTTCGGGTGGTTTAATGGTTTTCACGCTTGACTAGCAAACTATCATAAGTGAGTTCGAGTTTAAGAGGTGCCTCATTTATATAGCCTAATGCGACACCTAAGCAAAACTACTTCATATTTTATATCATGAAGCAGAAATAAATAGCTTGGAAGAGTCAGACTGAGAGATAGACGGAGAAATATTGGTAAAATTTGAAAACTATTCACACGAGGCCTATAAAGATATTTGGCCTTAGAGTAACACACATGGAAAATGTATCTTAACTGGTGCGGTGTATTTTCTAAGATTTAACACGAACTTGTTTGGGGGCTAATTTAAAAGCTTTGAAAATTGTGGTTCTTTCTTAGATCTTCAGCTCCACCACCACCACCAGCCGGGACACATTAATTAACTGTCCTTCAGGTTTGTAATAATACCTCAGAAGTTCTAAATAGCGCCAGGTGTGTGTCTGGAATGCGAAGAACTAATTAATTCCTGGGTTTTCCTACCAGACTGTAAATATCTTGAAGGAAATCTGAGAAAAGTATCGCAAACAGTCGGCCTTGATGTGTACCATCTCTTTACTGTGGCCAATAGTTTTGAGATTATTAGTTTTCCATTTAAAGAAATGACTTTATCGTTCTGACAAAAAAACAAACAAAAAAACAACAGATTTCTACCAGAAGACCCTATGAAAAAGGTGTCCACTGAATGAGTCACCAATTAAACTGAACTCTGACAATAATTTAATTTTTAAGAATGACGATGAACTTTCCATGAATAAAAACAAACAAAAAAATAACGCATTTTTTTTTTATAAGCAATAACTCTTTAAATCTAGATTCTTAATCTTAATTTTTCATCAAATAGTTTCATCCCTGAACCACGACGCTTTTTACTACATTTTCTGCAATATCTGTTTTGCATGTGCTATAATAATCTTAAATGAAAGGGGAAATAGCTGAAATCTCTGATAAAAAAAAAAGGTGAGATGACTAGTTAAATGTATCATGGAGTCAGTGAAACTTTCTGCAGAAGAGAGGTGTTGTAGTAATTTTAAGCTTTTTGCACAGATGAGACACAAGGTTGTATGAATGGGGCACCAAATGAGACTCGAACTCATTCATAAAAGTTTGTTAGTCTGGCTAACCATTACACCACCCGGGGTGCCTAGAAAGGTGTTATTGTATCATATGTAGATTAGATACGCCCATAAAACCAGTAGCCCAGTATCAACCCGAGTCTAGCGATGCAAATAGCGAGTTAACCGCACGATTCGAATCACACATCGGCCGAGTTTCTCGTCCTACGGATCAGTTCGTGTGGCTTGGTTCCTAGGTTTTGTTCACGCTGGTCGAGGCTGCCTGACATTGAATCCGGAAAGCCGGCATAAATGTCACCCGGGTTATGACCGGGTCTCCTCGAACCTCAGTGGGCCGTCCCTCCTAGCGTTAACCTTCTCTGGAGGGGAAAGGGTTATCATCTGGTGCCTGAAGCGTATTTTTTCTATCGGAATGCTTAGGAGGCCCAAGGCATTTTTTGAATGCCGGGCGTGTCTGGGCTACGGCCTTGCGTCTTGACCCACCTTAAAAAAGACCTTGTGACGCACACATTCGTTTGGTTGGACGCACAACGAATATATCTACCTATGCTAATAGCAGTCAAGATTAACATAAGAGATATACACATTATAACAACGGCACCTCCGATTGAAGCCTCGAAGTACGGTGGAAGAACCAAGCGCATACAAACATAGATAAGATATTTCACACTGTTGACAAGGATTAATAAACTAAAATAGGAAAAAAACTATCTGAAGAGAGAATGAAGTCATAGACTTATATCAAGCCAGCGCAGGCTATGAAGAGGTGAAGAAAATAGCAACAATGGCTAATCCAAGAGAATTGGAAGAGTAAACTGACCAATTGATTGTTTGAATAACTAAGAAAAATATACGATAAAAAAAAAGACTGTCGCTAAATAAACTGAATCTATGAAGACTTGAAAGTACCCAATCGTGTCTATAATGTGATATGTACATTGTTTAAGGGAGGTGTCTAAATATTTCGAATTAAAAAGAATGGGCAACAAGAGTATAGAAATTTTACAACTAGAATTGAGTTTGTCCAACAAAAAATTATCAAAGGCTCCATTATAAAATATCCTAGGGATTTATTTCGAACGAAATTTTTTAAAAAAGTAATTGAAAAGGCCTTATGAAGAAAGATAAAAATATCCTATCAGGAGGATATGTGTGTGGGAGCATCCACTATAGAGGAATTGAAGCAGAAAACGAAATAAATTTTGAATACATTTTTAAATGACGGGGGCATGGCAATAAACAAAAGCAAAGGCAAACTAAAATGTGATACGATATATTTAGAATAATATCAAATAATAGAATATCAGCCAATGAGAAAAGAACATAAAAAAGCGGAAATGTTAACATTAAGAAACAAAAGGAATTGGAATCCTTTTTCGGAATAACACATTTTTATATTGAGTATTTACTCAGATAGAGAGTTATGCAAAAAAGAACGTCATGTTTAATTGGACACAAAGACAAAAATATCAACTTTGAAACACTGAAAAAAGGCACTTAACAAAAACTATGATAAAATCTCTGATCAAAAGAAAGAACGACCGCTAACTACAGATTCGAGTGAATATGCAATTATATCACAAGATGTTCATTCAGTAACATACCAATCAAGAAAGTTAACGACAAGAGAAAAAAAAAAACTACTCGAATATTGAAAAGGAAGCACTCGCAGATAAACGAATCATGGAAAGGGTGCGAAACATCTTATTAGGACGGAAATTTTTGATAATATCCGGCCACAAACCGTTAGATTTCATTTTTAATCCTAAAAACGAGTTGCCAAGGGTTACTTCATCGAGAACGAGACGAGGAATTAAACTTATTGCGTTCGATTTGGACATAAACGGGAAGACAACTCTGCATGTAGATGCACTATTCACACAAGACTTTGGTAATGAAAAGGCAGTCATTAAAATTCCGAAGACAAAATAGTGAGAGCAGAAGTTTTGGCCCAAAATCGATTCAGAAAAGAAACGAGCCTTCATAACTAAGTGATTTTGAACAAAAGAAAATATTTGGTTGAGAAAGAATCAAATCCCAAAAAGCAAAAATCCTATAAGTAAATAACTTAACAGAGTGATATGAGAGAAAAATGGTCAGTACATACTGTCCCATGTGGATCAGTTTAGATCGAGAAACGATTCTGAAGACGTAGAAGTGGAGGTAGAATTGGGGAAAGAAAAGCAGGAAGAAAACTTATGATTTCAACAGTGAAACAAAGCAGTGTCTGAAATAAAGTGATAATTAACGCTTAGAAGAGACAGACGAAAATGAAATTGGATCTACATCACATAGAAGATGAAACTAAGAAATACGCAAAGAAAAACAACACAGGTTCCCGATTATAATCAGAACAGGGCATACGACCCCCTAGGTTCAGGGTAATGTAGTTGCGCATGTAAATTATATGTGCCCAAAAAATAAGAAACCAGTATCAAAGAGCATATAGCTATGCTAATAGAAGTCAACATTCACTCTGTAATTCAGATATGACCACTTTGGGGTATAAGTTGCCCAACTGTACAAACCTCATTTAAAATTTGTTTGAAATGCGCAAAATTTTGTTTGGAGGCATTTAGTTCACACCCAGTACACATACATACATACACACACACACACACACACACACACACATATATATATATATATATATATATATATGTGTGTGTGTGTGTGTGTGTGTGTGTGTGTAACGGCTTATCTATCTCTCTAAGGTTCTTTTCTCTTAAGAAAAGTTGTTTCAAAAGAACTTATTTCACACAGTTAAATATCAAGTATTCCTATCTAATACAAATAATTTACACAGTTGTATAGTTTCAAGTATTCCTATTATATGCTATTAATAACATGGTTTCATGCAATTATTTCCTTTAAATTTGATATTCACAAGTTGTTCCATAATACTGGCTTTGTTTTCTTTCTGATCAAGAAAAATCGATGATCTAAAGTTACATTCATAGTATCATCGTTCATTCTCTTAAAATATCTCCTAGTCAAATCCATGTGAATCTTTAGGTTTTATTAGTCATCAAATACGATACATGTCTCTAATTTAAGGAATACTAGAAACAGAAGCTTTGAAGAAAAGAATGTTTGATTTTAACGGCAAGTCATCCTGCCCGGTTTAATTTATGCGTGGAGGTTTGGAAATCAAGTTCATTGTACATTTATTTATATGCGCTGTTGTTTCTTAAGAAATTTTTATACGCAGTTATACGATATCAAGTATCCTTATCTAATACAAATAATTTGCACACAGTTATATGATATCAAGTATTCCTATATAATACAAATAATTTTCACAAAGTTATATGATATCAAGTATCCCTATCTAATACAAATTATTTGCACACAATTATATATCAAGTATTCCTATCTAATAAAAATAATTTTCACACAGTTATATGATATCAAGTATTACAATCTAATACAGATAATTTTCTCACAGTTATATGATATCAAGTATTCCTATCTAATAAAAATAATTTTCACACAATTATATGATATCAAGTATTCCTATCTAAAACAAATAATTTGCACACAGTTATACGATATCAAGTATTCCTATCTAATATAAATAATTTTCACACAGTTGTATGGTTTTAAGTATTCCTATCTAATACAAATAATTTTCACATATGATATCAAGTATTCCAATTTATTACTAATTTTTTACCTACAATTGTATAGTTGTAAGTATCCTTACCTAATACTAATAATTATGCGACTTTAAGTAATTTTTTATTTGATATAATCATTTGTTTCCAAACAGTTACATGATTTAAAGTAACTAGTAGTAATAATCCTATGTAAGCAATTATAGTTTAGTGTTACTATTCTTAATGCAAATAATTAACACACAGTCATATGGCGTAGGTATTTCTATTTAATACGAATGATATTCAACCTTATCTATTTGACTTCCATATGAGGCTCTACCAAGTACAATCACTCCAGGTAATAGTGGGTCTTGAAATAATGTCTATGAAACCGTACCCCATAATCTCCAGTATTGAAACATCACAATCAGATTCAGTTTGGTGTCCTATCAAGGAAACCCTTTTTATTATAAATGAGAGGGGGCTGACCCCTCTTGCAGAGTGGGTACGGTCAGTGTATTCTTTGTGGAAGTCTTAGAGAAACCCTCGGGTCCTATGAGCCATCAAATACAGTAAATTGATAAAATCTAACAAATATTAGGAAAATAAAATTTCGAGAACAGAGGAACTGATATCCAAATAAAATGAATCAATAAATATTAATCGATTTATTGGTTTTTAATTTCAAGTAATAAATTCGGCAAATTTTATTGTTTCCGACCTTTTCCGAAAACAATTCGCTTTGTTTTAGCAAAAATCGAATCTTCTTTCTTCAATTCGACAAATAAGAAATAGACATTTTTTCTTAAAGTTGCACTGTTAGAATCGTTCAATTCTTTGAATGGAAGATTTCTTATCAAATAAAACCAAACCAAAAAAAAAAAAAAAAACACAAAAAACATTCTGAAATTTTTCTCACGACATTTATTTTGAATGAAATGCGCAACTGATACTCGCATTTGTACTTTGATTTTTAAAAGACCAACAAGAAAGAAGGAAAAAATTATTATTTTAATATAGTTTTCTTTGACTGTAAGAAATTGTCAATATCAAAGCTGCTTACAAGGAAACTTGTTTACTCAAAGAATTCTGTCCTTTTCCCAAAGGAATTTGTTTACTTTTTAACGTAACGTTCATCTTGTTTGTGATTTCTCTTCTTAAATTTTCATTATTTGTATCATTAAATTATTGCCGATTTACACTGCATCGTTCAATAATCTGGATTTACTTTGAAAGGAAATAGTGGGAATAAAAATCGATATATCATAAGCAGAGCTAAATCTTTTCAATTGTTAAAATGTATCAATTCAAAATATCGAAATAAAATTAAGGCATATCACAAGTATCGTAGTCTTTAAATAAAAGGTATATCTATAGGTTATTGGAAGAATAATTAACCGTTATCCTTAGTTAAAAGTAATATAAAAGTATATTGTATGAAAAGAATTCATGATGTTTGTTTTCTGTACGAATGAGCAATGATTTCATTTTCTTCACCAAATTATCGTTTCTTCGTGATTGGGTTAAGATGGTAGTGGCGTGCTTCTACATATGGCAATTTTATTAGCCTTCTACATAAATTGGAGATTTTAGACACATTTTAAATTAAAATGTTCCAAAGAATTCTTGGTGGGTACGCTTCATCAATCCCTGATGCGTCCTTCCTTTTGCAGTAAGGTGAATATCAATATTTTAAATAGTTTTCTAGATATCTTGCCTGCTTATTCACACACACACACACACACACACACACACACACACACACACACACACACACACACACACACACACACATGCAAACCCATATATATATATATATATATATATATATATATATATATATATATACGAGGAACATTTAATAAGTTTCCAGACTTTTTTGTTCAGGGATTTAAAATTGTCGTAGATTCTAGAAAATTCAGTATTTTATTGCTATACATATTATGAGATGACTGATAAATTCTTATGATTTCAGATTCAAATGAACAGCTACTGCAGCCATTGGAATACACCCTACTAAAGCCTGATTATCATAGCTGGTGAATTTCGAAAATGCAATCTGGATGTGAGGACACTTTAGAAGAACGATATGCAATAAAATTCTGTTTTAAACTTGGAAAAAATGCCACAGAAACGCATGGAATGCTTCAGACTGCTTTTGAAGCCTTTGCATGAATTGAGCATCAGTTTTTAAGTGGCATAAGAGATTCAAGGAAGGCAGGGAGTCTGTGAGGGATGATGAGAGGTGTGGGAGGAGTAAGGAAGTCAATACATCAGAGATAATTGGCTAATGGATTAGGGTTAGGGTTAGGGTTACTATGTTGAGGTTTTAAGGGAGTTCAGGAAGAGATTCTGTCGGAAGAGGTCAGTACTCTTCAAATCGGGTCAGTGGCATTTCCACCAGGACAATGCACCAGTCCACAACTCCATCCTTATCATAGACTATTTGACTAATATGGGCATCAAGACAGTTCCTCACCGTCCCTATAGTCGAGAACATGGTCCCTGTGACTTTTGGTTATTCCCTAAGCTCATAGGATGTCGTAATGAGACAATTGAGGAGATGAAAGAGGCTGTGACGAAGGTCATTGACACACTCACATAAGAGGCCCTCCATGGGGCATTCCAGAAGTTATTGGAGCAGTACAACAAGAGCATTGCAACCGGAGGAGATTACTTCGAAGGGGACTAGTTTCATGTGTGTACTATCAATAAGTGCCCATACGAAAAAAAAGTCTGGAAACTTATTTAATGATCCTCGTATATATATATATATATATATATATATATATATATATATATATAGTGACTGCCACTTTTTTTATTGAAGAAGACTATTTCCCCAATCATGGAAAGAACAGCCCGAGGAAGTTATATAACTCCTAAAGCCAAGTTTACCCTTGATAATCCTGCGGGGTGCGACAAAAAGAAGACCTGTCTTTGGTGTTGACATGGCTTATCTGACCCACTGCAGACATTTAACACATAAAGGGCATGAAAATGGGTATATTGCTGAAGAAGAACCAGCGTAAGATGTGCCTGGGATTTTTTGCTATCATGGGATCTCATATAACTTACAAGTTCGCCTTTGGATGAATAGACCCGACTGCAGGTAACGTAATTTCGAACATAACCATCACATTACATCATTATGAAACAATTACATGAAATCAAGAAAAAATAGTGTCAATCGCTTTTCAATAATGAGGAAAGACAATACAGAGGCTCAATACCACCAACTAAGCTTCAATAATCCAAGAAGTGCCAGTTTACATTGTCAGAAGTTAAGGAAGCCTCAAATTACACAACAGAGTATCTTAACTGTAAACAGAAGCTTTAACAAAAGCTAGGAGACCAACATTTCCAGCTTTATATCAGTAATTTTTTTCCTATGTAGATGATATATCCAACTTCTCTATCCATAGGGCTTATAATATGTTAACTGAATTCCCTGGAGAAGATGGAGATCCCCCTCCAAAGGGGTGTTCTAGTTTGGACACTAAATACCATCTTGTGAAGTTTCAGTTCTTGAGATCTGGAGAGTGTGGAGTATCGTTTCCCTGGTATTTTCACAGGTTCTATCTTATTGAGGGTGGCAGTAACTGTTAGGGTTCCATCTACTAGTCAAATAGATTTCTTTAAAAGTTATTCCATAGGATCGTGTGCAAAAAAAAAACTTTTAAGATACAAGACAAAAAATGTAGATATGACCGTATAACGAATGCAATTCCCAAACATCAATATATAAAAGTCCCTAGACAAGTTTACATGCCGTTAAAATGATTAAAATATATCAAAATCTTAGTATCCATCTGAATATGGATTCATTAAATCGGCATCCGAAGAAAGTTCATCTTATCTGTGACGGGTCGTATTTTCATCCCTGTGAGTATCTAGCCACACTACCTACCCTTAAGTCTAATCTAATACTGTGTTGCATGGTGACAGTAGCATTCTTATGTATATATATATATATATATATATATATATATATATATATATATATTGTAATCCACAGACAGACTGTTTCGTTCTATCAGAACTCTTCAGTGTGGCTAGACACGCAGGACGCTCGAAGCCGGGATCGAAACCCGTTCAACTTTACGTTAGACTAAGTTTCAGACCTCTCAAGCGGACCACGTTGGCTAAGGGAATTTTTAAGGTATTTATTTAGCAGCAGCAGCCTTTGTTTACATCTTTTTTATACCCTATCGGCTACCAGAGTGCTCAATTCTTTCGAAGAGCTTTGCATTACGCTAGCGGCGGCCGACAATTCCTTCGCCAGAGTGATCAACCCCCATGGGGGAGCGTATATATATACATATATATATATATATATATATATATATATATATATATATATATAGATTGATAGATAGATTGATAGGTAGATAGATAGGTAGATATACTTGCCGAAATACACTTCGTTGACTGGGTTCAGAAAAAGCCTTCAAAAATTGTTCTTTAATTTATGGAAGTTACTGCTTCGATATTATTGAACGTTTTGGAGCGAAATATTTGCAAGATCTTATTGCTAGGATTCGCCCTAGAGTCATAACATTGTCTGGTGTACAATTTAATTCAATACTTGTTTATCCCAATAAAAATATTGTTGATAATCATGTACATTATAAATCTATATCCAATCTTGAAACTCAAAAGAAAGGAATGCCAGTTTTGTGTAAAAGAGGTGCTTCCGTTAACCAAGATATAATCATAGTTGCTTATCAAATTCTTTTTCTTTATCTCAATATTTTAGTTCATAAATTGAAGCAGTCATCACATAGACTGCGGCTTTTGCATATAATATGCAAGTAAATAAAAGCTTGATGAAAATTATAAAGACATACATATTGTAATGTTTATTCAAGAATCACAACAAACACTAATAATAAAAGATATATTATCATAGAAATGTAGCAGATTCTGAATAATTAATCATGATATTTAACTAATCAAATATGATGCAGGCAAGCTTTATATCAAGGACATGGCTGCGTAAAGAAATGAATAATTTTTTTTAAATTAAAAAAGTAAAGCAATTAGAAAAGAAAAATGAGAAATAATTAAAATCTGAAACATAATGATTTACCTAATCAGTTAACACTTATAATATTTGAATCAGCTTTTTTTCGAGTTGCACATAATCAAATAGGAATAAACTCCCCTATAAAAAATTATAACTTCCTGTACACCTCAGCAATATGATTTTAATTTAATTAAATCAGAGGTTGTTGAATTTTCACCGGGGGCATTTAACCCCTTTCAGCTACTCGCACGGGAAAATGAATTTCATGTAACTTATTGTATTTCTTGTTAAAATTTACACTAGAATAAAATATTTTGTTTTTATGTATCTTCCATGAAAACTGGATGTATTAGCAATTTCAAAGGGACTCTGCGCAGTGTTGTAAACCTTATTAATGGGGTTTAATATTATTATAGCAAAGTAAAGTAAACTTGGCGACCTTAGTCGAGGGCTACCAGGAGGCTCCCTTTTCAATAGATACTACACCGAGGCGTAAGGAAGGGCGCTACTCCTTTCCCAGGATTGCTCCACTTTACCCTTGATACGTACCTTTTATTGCTGAGTGTTAAGCAAGGCGGTATCAAGTACCATTTTCAAAGTCTTTGGTATGATGCGAGCTGGGATTGAAATCAGGTTTCCTGGACCATGAGCGAAGTTTTGGAAATTGACTCAAGTTAGAGGCTAGTAGTTATGTTTTATTTTCATCAAAATCGGTGTTATTTGGATTATCATCAAGGGAGTTTGCCCCCTTAAATCCCCTAATCGGTGTGGAAAGTAAATTTCATATAGCTTATTGTCTTTCCCGTAATATTTTATACTAGAATACATACTTTGTTTTCATGTATCTTCTATTCCCATTCATCCTATAGATGTACAGACACACGCGCAGACACACAGACAAACGTTGAGCTTTATATGTATATATATATATATATATATGGGGGGACGGTAGTGGTGCTATCTAGTCCTGAACCAGGGTATAAAGAGACTTCCTATATTCCTTATAGGGCAGAAAGGATTCATTAACATTGGGAAAGAGTCAAAGACACTTTTCAATGGGAGTACAGCTGATTCGAGTTCAGAGTTTTCTTCCACGAGACTGGTTGCTATTCCGTAATAATACGACTCGAATTCGAACTGGCTTGCTGTGATATAAGTCTAGCATGTTACCCACTATACCATGGTAACTTTATATATATATATATATATATATATATATATATATATTTGTGTGTGTGTGTGTGTGTGTGTGTGTGTGTGAGTGCGTGTTAAAGAATGTGTCATTGAATTCATAGCAGTGAGTGAAGTTTAGAATATCTAAATACATAATAGAACCTCTTGTGTTCCAATATTGCTAGTTGAAACTTACAGAAGTTTAAATAGCCATGATTGTGTTCGTGTCCCAGTTGATCATTCTTTTACAAATTATAAACAATGTCAGTGGAATGTTTGAACATTTAAAATCTTTCACAGATACAACTAATAACGATTGTAAGTAATTCGTTAACGAAATTTAATTTATTTATCTAACGTCAAGTTAAAATGAAATTATGAAGATCGATATAAAAATAAGAGTTTGTTTGTACTTAAGAGAAGAAACAGAAGAGAACTGGTTAGTGGAAATCTCTGAAAGGTTCAAGATGAAAGTTCCTCTTACATTGGTGGGAATTTTACTCCATTGAGAATTATGATATTTGTCGATGTCTCCCACCAGACAAGACTTGACACAAGGTACATGACCCGAAGGCCGATTATAGTAGAGATTTAGTGGAGGGAAAGGTCGGACACGAACCGAGACTCGAACCCTGCTGGTGTATGCTGTTCATTGGCCCACTAAGTGCAATGTGAGTCTAATGAGCCAAGATTCTTCTTGGACCCAAATCTGGGTCCAGACACGGATACCTGGTTATAGCTTGAACTAGACAGCAAGGTCTAGTGCTATACATAGGGTACAAAGGTGTCAATATTGCAGCTCGCCCACCGAAGCTGGGGGCCTTTCGGCCTCGAATGTGCAATTGATTTCGATACCCCATCCGACACGAATGCCAGTAGGCCCAGCTAAGGCCGCGGAAGTATAATTTCAATCAGCTTGAAAATAAGTGAACATTCCAGAATACTGGAATTGGAGAATCGCCTCTTCATGTATCTTTTACATATCACACTCGACCCAAACGCTGTTGATATATCCATGTTTCCTGTGCCAGAAATTTTATTACTTTTGTTGGTTCAATGTCCCCATCCGTTCATATAACTGTTGCTTATGCTTTTAAAGAATTATACAATTTTCATAAACGTAAATATCTGTGCGTTTCCACACTCACGATAAGAATTGTCATGCGGGCTTAGTGTAACAGTTATCTTCGTAGAAAATGGATTCGGTGACACCAGTTCAAATCCTGGACGAGAATATTTGCGTTTTACTTGAACCTTAGGATAGACATGAACCTATCTGTTCTTCCCTCAGCTGTGGGTAAATAATTGGGCAGAAAGGGTTCATTAACACTGGAAAAGAGTCAAAAAATTTTCAAACGGTGTAAAACTGGTTTTAGTTCAAAGTTTTCCTTCCACTAGACTGGTTGCTATTTCTAGGTTGAATAACATAGTCTAGCTTACTATTTACTAATATCTGAGGAGTAATTGGATGCATATATTTCCCAAGAATATCTTCCCAATGAAAAATATAAACCTCTTCAAGGATTTGAACTGGGATTGTTGGTTTTATTTCCAACTACGATAACCTTTACACCACTCACTCATAACAGTTAGCTAGTCTAGCTTGATAACCATTACACTATCCGACGCACCCAAATGTCCTCTTTTGGTATCTCCTTTTCTCCTAATAACATGACAATATATCTCTTCTTTCTTATTCAATTTATATACAAACACTGTCCAATATCACTACAATACACATGATTATATTTTTCATAAGTGTGAATCTAATCTGAACAAAAAAACTTTTAAAAATGTCCCTGCGTGAATGAATAATATATTGTTTGGAAAATAATGACCGTTTTATTTCATATTTAAATTTAAAATCGTCTATTCTTTTTCAATCTAACAAATAGGTTTTCAAAAAGAAGAAAAATAAACGTTTTCCAATTTTTTTTTCAGATGTGAAGTTAAGTTGAAGTTTTGGTTGTCTGTATATTCCTTTTCATAAAACAAACTCCTGCTAAAAGATAGTCATGTTAAATACACAAGAATCTAGTAAGAAAGTGTCCAAAACAAATTGAAAAATTAATGAAAAGAACATGAATCTTCACATTGAAAAAAGAATTTTAAAATGAAATGTATTTTTTTTAACCTGTTGCAATTTTATGGAACCAAATTGCAGAGAATTTAGAGAAAGGGAAAAAATATTTCCTTCGATTATTTGGGAACTGAATTGGATTTAATTAAATTTATTCGTGTTGGATTCATTCAAGTCCCATGGATGAATATGAGAAATGAATAGAATTTCAATTTTTAAAAATACCTGAAATTAAAACCATATAATCTGAATAATTCAGGGTTTTTTTTTTTCAAATTAAGTTCTTGTCAAAACATAAACAGTTATTCATATTCACTCTTTTTTTTTTTTTTATATATTTTCGATCTTATTTTTTTTTCTACGCTTTTGATCGATCCTCTATTTTTCCTTCTCCCTTCGGATAATAAAAATAAATTAATGGGAAGATTGCTATTCATTGTTGCATAATTGTTCAGAATATGAAAATTTAGCCGAGACAATAGACTGAGTAGTCGGACTGGATTTGAAAAAGAAATTTCCTTTTCTGTTAATCGAGAAAATTCGAGCATTTTCTTCTTGAATTCTGCAATAATATTTCAGGAAAGACAGACAGACAGACAGCCAGACACATACTCACGCACACACGCACGCGCGCACGCAAACACAGAGATCTGAGGAGAAAGAGATAGAGTGGACATTTCGTTACCGTTTACTTTTTCCTTTTCCTCTGAAAAATGTCAGTATGAAACCAAATAAATCTACACAATAGCTGCACCCATCTGACGAGGTTGCGGCCAATTGTACATGAAACTCGGAATCACGGGCAATGTTCAACATGCTGAAATTTTAAATATTTTAGATTTTAAATCTGCTCTGCTTAATAAGAGCAACACGTACCTTAAAAATAATCCATCGGATATTTTGAGCAAGTACTTGTTCAAAAAGTGTTTAATAGTAGTAAAAAAATACTACTAATACTACTTCTGCTTTTTCTACTACTATATATATATATATATATATATATATATATATATATATATATAAAGTTTTATGGTTTTGTGTATTAATTAAAAAGGAGACAATATCATTGTATAGCATCAGTACATTTAAGATTTAACAGTATCATATTTACCCAACCCCTCAGCTCGGGCAGGATATGACACAAGGTCAATTTTTTAAGCGGGGTTTAACAGGTTTGAATTCAGAGTTTTCCTTCTCCTAGACTAGTTGCCTTACCAAGGCTGAAGAACCTAGTCTGCCCTACTATTTACCCATAGCTGGAAGGAGAATAATTGCATTCATACCTTTCCCAAGGGTATTAGTGCTATGTGAAATGCAATCAGTCTCGTCCAGGATTTGAACTCATGTCGCTGTGTCCATTTCCTACGACGATAACCACTACGCCACGGGCACCTCACATTAAGATTTAATAGTATAGACACAAAATCAACGAGGCTTGGTGACTGTCAGTTTATTTCAACGTGTTTATCAGACTCATGAGCTCCCACATAGTGGGCACCCCTTTCGATATTATTGTATGGGGCTGATCGGTCTTGGAGTCTAGTTTATGGCGTACTTTGAAATTGACACTCCAGTTTATTCTGGTTTTTGTTTACATCCATAGCGATATAATCTTTTTTCTTTCCGCGGTGCCAGGTTTTTTAACGTGGGCAGATTAATTTATTAACTGTATTATGCATAATTTATCATTTTCTATGTTAAACAATCAGATCAACAAAATCCAACCCAACCTTACCCACAACTGGATGTCTTATTGATGCAATTAAAGATGATGGAATCCACTGATTGTTGAGTTGTGTAATGGTTAACAAGCTAGACTAATAAAATTTCACGGGTATCTTTGGTTGCCCCATTCATATGGCCTTGTGTCACATCTCAGCAAAAATCTTGGTAAATTACTACATTGATTGTCTCTATAGGTCTACTCTTTAAATTTAAAACATTTTTTTTTTACTTATAATGTGGATGTGAATGCTGTGCAATCTATCTTTAATGAAATTTGAGGCTCTAAAACGAAAGTTTTTTTTACGTAAAATATTTCTTATCCTCAGGTTTTAGTAGTTTAGTTTATGTGTTTAATTTGTCTAATTAATTTTTTAAAATTTTCGACAGAAATATCTCCCACATTTTAAACTGACACCTTTCAAGTGCAAATGAATTTAGGCAAGTGTTAATGGCAGCTTCGTCAAGCTAATTTTGGTTTGGTTGGGTTCTCTGGCATATCAACCATTATGGGTTATCTAATGCCAACTCTCGTTTATGCATGTCAAATATACATGGTTATTAAAAACATCTTATAGTTAACATTTTAAACGAGTCAGAGCTCTATTTAAGGTTTAAGTATTGCTATGTAACAATAATTATCATCAGTCATTTGTTTGTACAATCTTAAATGGATATACAAAGACGATCTGCATATGAATAGTTCGTAGTTGATTTCATTATTTTATTAATTAGAACTAATTTCTTCACACACTATTGTGTATTTATATTATTTCTACACAGCTTCAATTATTGCGATCTCAGAAAAAATGTGCCATGTAAATTATGAAAAGCGGAAAGCGACAAAAAGAAAAGAAAAGAAAAGAAAAAACATAAGAAATAGAATTACCATATCAGGGAGAAATAATAACGCTCGGGGAAAAGGAAACATACAAATACTTGGGAATTATGGAATCTGACACCATTAAACAAGTGGAGAGGAAAAAAGATAAAAAGAATACGTCATGAGAACAAAAAATACTCGAAACTATATATACAGAAGATCTTTGATCAAAGGGATAAACCACTGGGCTGTCCCTCACGTAAGATATTCGGGACCATTCTTAAAGTGGACAAAAGAAGAACTTCAACAATTAGACAATCAGAGAACAAAAAAACTAATGACATACATCGACAGACTGAATGTATCAAGAAAAGAAGGTGAAAGAGTACTTGCAAGCAATCAAGATAGCCTCGATTCATCGATAGAACAACAAGAAAACTAAATCAAAAAACTTGGAGGAAGCCTGATTACTGTGGCAACAACCAATACAGACCACACAAGCATCAACAGAACTAAAATAACCAGAAAACAAAAATGGAAAGAAAAACAATTCGGTGGATATTTCAAGCGACAAACAAGTGAAAGCTCACACAAGAAAACTTGGATATTACTAATAAAGGGAAACCTTTACAGAAAATTTGAACCCTTCTGATAGCAGCACAAAACAACGCCATAAGGACTAACTATGTCAAAGAAGGATAGGCAAGATCAACAAAATTGCTGGTATAGGTTATTTGTTTATTGAGACGAAACGATCAATCCCACAATAAGCAAATGTAGTAAATTAATGCAAAATGATTATGAGACTTGACATGTCAGGGTCCAGAAGGTGATCAACAGGGAATTGTGCTAGAAGTTTTAATCTGACCTTACGAACAAATGGTGAATGCCCAACCCAGAATCCAGAAAATGAGACACACATACTTCTCTGGGATTTTGAGATACAAACGGATCATTTGAATTTCGGCCAGACGACCAGGCTTAATGATAGTCAACGAATAAATAGTGGACTTTGCTGTTTCGGCTGACCACAGGTAAAACTGAAAGAAATTGAAAAGAGAGATAAGTAGGGAACATGAACATAATTGGTGCGCTTGGTACGGTTACCAAAGGACTGGTACAGGGATCGGAGCATTTGGAGACCATCCAAACTACTGCATTGCTAAGATCGGCCAGAATACTATGAAGAGTTCTGGAGACTTGAGGAAACTAGCTGTCACTGACGCTGATGTGAAAAACTCTCAAAAGAGTAAAATAATAATAATAATAATACGGAAAATTCTTGAAATCACATGACATGTAATTGTTAGGAAAGATATAAAAAAAAAGTTTAGTAGTTAGATATGAGGACTGGAGCGATAAAGGCCCTGAATATAAGACATCTCTTATTTCCGTGGAAGAAAGGTTATTGAGATCCCTCTTTTTTTTTAAAAAAAAGACAACATTGATTTTTGAATATTTGTGAAATCTTTTGGTGTACAATTTGTAATGTTTTTAAATGAAGAATCTTTCTAATCGGCTAAATTATTTCCAGGTCAACTATTCTGAAATATGTAAGAATTGTTTAAATTTAATACCCTAAAATTTATAATATTCACTTAATCGATAAACAGTTTCCGCCTTTAATTTCACTGCAGAGTCATCAGAAGCTTTTATCTATGAAAATGTTCAGCCCCAATAGAAACTATCTAGAAATAGGACTATAGATATAAACTATAAATGCTATACAGGAGACAGCGAACCTAGTTCCGAGCCTTAGACCCGGAAGCGAAATAAAAAAAAATAAGCGGATAACAGACTTTGAATTAGTTAAAACCTAGGGTTACATAGACCCCATTTTTTTGACCCGCTGTTTATGTACAGCCATCGTAGCTGTTCTTGGTCACATCTGTGTCAGGCGCGCAAATCATAAACAACCCTTGGGTCTGGTATAGCCACAATATAACACCCATGATTGAAATATCTAATCACAATATTACACAACGTGTGCCCCAAGCATGATCGGCGGGTGCTCTCCTGATAGCCGACATGGGAGACCCAGTTGTCATCATGCGAATGTTGCCTGCTCTTGTTTGAGGTACATAAATAAGGACGTAAGAAACCACAATAATCAGACACCTAAACGCAAAACATGGACTAGGGAAGATAATCATCTTGCGCTACAATGCTATTTTAGAAGCAACCCTTCACAAAGAGGATACAGGAAAAGAATGATAGAGATCTGGCAAGAATGTGCGAAATTTCAGAGAACTAGCCAAAGGATTGACGATCAAGTTAGAACAATAATTAAGAAGGGTTGGGTTTCTGACCTTCAAATACTAGAAATCCACCCAAAAACACAAAAACAAAACCATAATACAGTACCATTACATCAAGTGGTGTCAAACAAATACAATCCAACGAAAAAAAGACTGCCAACTTCGGAAAATGAAAACACCAGACTTCAAAACAATACACAACCACGCAACCATGAAGAAACACTATCACAAGAACAAAAAAAAAAAAATCTAGAAAATGTAAAGAGAATCATGAATAGTGAAAAGGCTACTCTACCATCATTAAGAAACATAGAATAGAAAACACGTAAGATAGAAAGAAATAAAATAAATCTCATAATACCCTTCATACCAACGAATAATATAACCGAGTTAAATAAACTAATCTCACCAGGTGCGAAATTAGTTTTTAGATAATTGGGACCCCCCCCAAAAAAAGCACGAAGAAACAGGCAAAACTGGGATGGGAAATTCGACTGGAAACGCAAATGAAAAAAACTACGAAAACAAGCCAGAATTATAACAAAAAGAGAGGCACTTGAATAAGCAGGAACAAAAAGGAACTGGCAACACAAGAAAAAATAACAGTACAATTTGAAGAAATAAACCAGAATGTGCTGGCGAAAGAAGGAAGATTAAAGAGATATCGACAAAGGGTAAAACAATACAGACAAAACAGGACTTTCAAAAACAAGAAAAGAAAATTCTATCAACAATTGGGAGGGGATGACACGAGAACCTACCAACAACCGGATGCCAAAGAAACCAAACGATTTTGGACGAAAATATGTAAAAAAAAAAAAAAAAAAACATAGCAAAAATGCGGAATGGATAAACAATATTACAAGAGAATTACAGTGACTTGAAGAAGGCCCCAAAACGTAAATACATATCAACTTACTCAAAACAACACCAAAAAGAATATCAAACTGGAAAACACCAGGCCATGATGGAATATATGGGTTCTGGTTCTAGATATTCCCCTCCATTTGCGGCAGACTAGCACTAGAAATGAACAGGTACCTACAAGGCGCACAAGTACCTGACTGGATGACCAAAAGAAAGACTACATTGATCCAAAAGGACCCAAACAAAGGAACTACTCCAAACAATTACAGACCGATAACCTGCCTACCAATGATGTGGAAAATACTAACAGTAGAAATAAAGGAAAAGATATACTACTCGCTAACAAGCCGCGGATTGTTCCCTGATTAACAGAAAGAATGCCGCAAAGGATCCAGAGGCACAGCAGAATTACTTTACATAGTTCAACACATCCTAAATGAGAGCAATACAAGACGGAAAAATCTAGCTATGGCCTGGATTGACTACAAAAAGGCATATGATATGGTTCCACAAAGCTGGATAATGCACTGTCTCAAAATGTACAAAATATCACATGAAGTCATAAACTTCATCGAAAAGACCATGCAAACCTGGAGAGTGGAGCTGACAGCAGGAGAAGGAAGATAGCTGAAACAAAGATCCAAATAGGGATTTTCCAAGGAGATGCACTATCACCCTTACCATTCATAATAGCCATGATGCCACTTAACCACATACTCAGAAAATGCACAGCCGGATACAAACTTAGTAGATCGTAAGAGAAGATCAATCACCTAATGTACATGGATGACATTAAACTATTTGCAAAATATGAAAAAGAACTGGAAACTCTCATACACGCCGTTATAATATACAGTCAGGACATAGGAATGGAATTTGGCATAGAAAAATGTGCCATACTCATCATGAAAAGTGGCAAACGACATATGACTGACGGAATGGAACTAACAAATCAGGATAAACGCTCGGAGAAGAGGAAACATACAAATATTTTGGTATCTTGGAGGCTGACACCATCAAACAAGTGGAAATGAAAGACAAGATTCAAAAAGAATATTTCAGAACTAGAAAACTACTCTAGACAAAACTCTCCAGCAGAAACCTTATCAAAAGAATGAATACTTGAGCTGTGCCCCTCGTTAGATATTCCAGACCCTTTCTCAAGTGGACAAGAGATGGACATAAACAAATGGATCAGAGAACAAGAAAACTAATGACCGTGCATAAGGCATTACATCCCAGAGATGACGTTGACAGACTATATGTATTTAGAAAAGAGGGAGGAAAAGGACTGGTCAGCATCGAAGACAGCGTTGACACATCGATACAACGTCTCGAAGGCTACATAGAAAAACACGAACAAGGACTGATTACAGCCATCAGAAACGATACTGACAATAGGATAGACGAAAGAATGACAATAACTAGGAAACAAAAATGGGGAAAAAACAACAACTCTAGGGCCGCTTTAAACGACTAATAAACATCTCACATCAGAAAACCTGGACCTTGCAGATAAAAAGAAACCTTAAGAGAGAAACGGAATCTCCCTTAATAGCTGCATAGGACAACGCCATAAGAACCAATTATATCAAAGCGAGAATATATAAGACCCAACAAAATAGCAAATGTAGGCTATGCGGTGACAGACGAAACGATCGATCACATAATAAGCGAATGCAGCAAATTAGCACAACTGGGTCGGCAAGGTCATCAACTGGAAAATGTGCAAGAAATTTAAATTTGACCACACTAACAAATGGTATATGCACAACCCAGCACCTGTCTTAGAAAATGACACACATATATTCCTATGGGACTTTAGCATACAAACGGATCACCTAATCCCGACCAGAAGACGAGACCTAATAATAATCAACAAAAAAAGAGAACATTAAAAATTGTCGACTTTGCTGTCCCGGTTGACCACAGAATAAATCTGAAGGAATGTGAAAAGAAGGATAAGTACCTCGACCTCGCTAGATAATTGAAAAAGCTGTGAAACAAGAAAGTGACGATTGTACCAATTGTGATTGGTGCTTTTGGCTCAATAACTAAAGAATTATTAAAAGACCTTGAGGACTTGGAAGTTGGCGGACGGGTAGAGACTATCCAAAATGAGAGCATTACTGAGAAGGGCCAGAATCCTGAGACGAGTCTTGGAGACTTTAGGAGACTTGCTGTCACTTAAACTCCAGTGAAAAACTATCAGATGTCGCTGATATGAAAAAACTCTTAAGGATTAATAATAATAATAATAATGTCGGTAGAGTGAAATTAAAGATCAGAAAAAAACTAGATAAAAAGATGCACTTTTACGGGGAACTAAAAAGTAAGGAAGCTGAAGGTGACAGTCATACCGATCATATACAGAGCTTTTGAAACAATCATGAAGAAGTTGAAAAATAGAGCGAGGCAACAGAAAATCATAAGGTTTGATAAAGTCCTGATGATAGCACTATGAAGATCTGCTAGAATAGTTTCCAGGTGAATTAAAGAGACTTGCAAAAGCCAACAGTTAATAGTAGTGTGAAAACTCGCAAATAATAATAATAATTATTATTATGATAATAATAGTAATAATGATAATAAGTGAATGCAGTAAATGAGCACAGAACGAGTATGAAACAAAAAATGACTGGGTGGGCAAGGTGATCGACTGGGTTATGTGCAAGAAATTCAAAATTTGCCCATACGAACAAGTGGTATATGCACAACACTGCATCTGTCCTTGAGAATGACACACATAAACTTCTATAGGACTTTGACTTTCAAACGGATCACCTGATCTCAGCTAGAAACAAGACCTTATAATAATCAACAAGAAAAAAAGAGAACTTGCAAAATAAGACATTGCTGTCCTGGCTGATCACAGAATAATAATGCAAAAAAATGAAAAGAAGGATAAGTACCTTGACCTTGCCAGTGAATTGAAAACACTATGGAACATGAAGGTGACAATTATACCAATCGTGATTGGGGCTTTGGGTACAGTCACCAAAGGATTATCAAATGGACTGGAGGGCTTGGAAATAAGAGGAAAAGTGGAGGCAGTCCAAACTACTACATTATTGAGAACGGCCAGTATACTGAGAGGAGTCCTGGAGACTAGAAGAGACTTCCTGTCACTGAAACTCCAGTTAAAGGCCATCAACTAAAACTGATGTGAAAAACTATCTGGAGTAATAAATAATAATAATAGTTTTGAAATAAAAATGGATCACCTAATCACATCCAGAAAACCAGAGCAAGTATTGATTGACAAGATAAAAAAAAATTGTCAACGTGTGAATTTTGCCGTGCCAGTGAATAACAGTGAGAAAAAAAAAGAAAGTGATTGATAAATACTTGAATTTTACCAGAGAACTGCAAAAAATACATTGGATTAAGAGAGTCACAGTGAGACCAGTTGTAGTTAGGGCACTTGGAACGGCCCTTAAATGCTCTGAAAAAAGACTGGAGAAACTAGAAATCCGAATCGAGATCATCAAAACAACAGCATTGTTAAGATCAGTTAGAATACTGAGAAGAGTCCTGGAGTCCGGAAGAGACTTGTTTTCTCTCAGACTGCAGAGAAAGAACATCAGTTAACCCTAGTATGAAAACTTCGTAGGAAGTAAAAAAATGATAACTCCTTTCTAACGTAGACTTTTATTCGTTTAGTATCATTCATCATAGTAATGATATCATTCCACTATATTTTCAGAAACGTAATGATTGATATTTCCCCTAAAATATTACCAACTTCATGTATATGGGCAATCTCCAAATATTTGCCAAAAAAAAAAAAAAAAAAAAAAGAGACTGATGTCCTTCGCACAAAGTGTGAAGATCGTATGCTAAGATATTTCAGCAATTTATAGGCCAAAGAAGATAACTTGCGAACAAGATGTGCAGATTATGAGGAGAAATGAAACGCGTAAGAAGCGAATATAGCAAGTTTGGCTAATAATACGAAAATGGGCGTGACGAGGTGAGAAGTCTTCCATTTGAGAATGCAACATTATTCGCGCCTACCACAAGAGACAATTTGCTTACCTGGTAAATGTGGTAATGTGACAGAATGTTCATTAGAAAGTATTTTTGTACATCAGGAATTGTTAAATAGAAAAAAAGAGAAAAAAAAAATTGAGAAAAATGGTTAATGAGTTTTTCTTCTTTTTTTTTCTGTTTTTATTCACTGAGCATTTTCTTTAGCGTTGTTAAATGATAGTTGTCAAATTTCCAGCAAACGATAGCGAAAAAAAAAAAAAAGAAAAGAAAAAGATATCTCGACATCAGGAGAGAAATGGAATATTATAGTTACAGTTGTTCCTGTTCTTATGGGCATACTTGAAACAGCCTCTGCTCAGCCTGCAAAGAGTTTTAAAAAAAACTGTAGATAGAGAAAGTTTCAAAACAAGAAAGAAATATTGATTATATCGGCCAGAGAAAAGATTAAATATTTCTGTCCCTTGACCTCTAACGAAAACAACATTTTCTGAAGCAGTTTTTGGTATGTTGATATACCATTGAGTTGTGTGATCAGAATGCAATCTTTTGTGCAATTCCCATTTCTCTACGAAGTCATATCTGTTCTTGAAATCCTCACTAAAATTCTAATAGTTTCATCTTCAACTCCATAATATCTACACTTTATTCTCTTGTTTTATGGACACCTCATGAGATGCAATGGTTAGCAGGTTAGATTAGCAGACAGTTTTTAGTGAGTTACATTTTTCTGCGCAACATATAATTCTGACCTTGTGTCATATTTAATATAAGCTTAATAAAAGAAAACTATTATCCTTTCTTATCTATTTTAGTTGTTATATAGTAGTTTGTTGGGTTCTTAAGATGTTATCAATTGTTATGAACAAAGATTCAGTTTCTCTTTTTGTTGTATATCCATGATACATACAACTGCACGTATACGTATACAAATATATGCAGAAACATTGTCAACAATAATGATGAACTTCAATGAACGAACGAACATACTTCTTTATAAAAAATAATCTCTCACACTTTATTCTCGAAAGGGTGATGGTTGTTGTGTGTAAGAGATGAGTTGGAGACGGGGACAGACTGCTATATTGACCTCAACTTCTTCTGACCATAGCAGCATTTCTTCCTCATCTAGGCTGGAGTTGCTCAACCGGGGGTCACCTCAGTCTGCAAGCTGATTCTCACGCTGGCATCCTCTGTCCAACTGACTCGAACCGTCCCGGGCAAATAGTTATATTATTGTCTGACATCCACCTGCTTCCGCTGTTCTTCAGCTTATTTACGCAGGTGCATCTCTTGATTGATGGCTCGGTCGAGGGTCAATCTATAACAATCATCCCATTGCTATTTTTCAAAATTCCACCTGTGGAATATTTCTTCACATCCGTCTCCATCCTCCTCATACACACATTATACAAATAATGTTCAAGGACAACAACAGCAAAAATACAAAAAGAAATTACTTGAACAACAGAAAAATACAAAAAAAATCTTAATTAGAAGGCGACCTTCTCACCATGTAACACTTGCCCAGGCTAATTATTATCTAAATTTATTTCTTATTTTCTTTGTGCGGTTGGCTATCTTGACATGCGTGCATCAAAGTACAATACAGATGCATCTTTCATCCTCCCAAACACAATAGGGCCCTCTCCAATTCTTTGAAGAATCTCAAAACTATAAAAGGACCATACTCTGGTCTCAGATCTTGGTCACGGCACCAAATCGTATATGTTGTATATCCATGATACATACAACTGCACGTATACGTATACAAATATATGCAGAAACATAGTCAACAATAATGACGAACTTCAATGAACAAACAAACACACTTCTTTATAAAAATATAATCTCTCACACTTTATTCGTGAAAAGGTGCTGGTTGTGGTGTGTGGGAGATGTGTTGGAGACGGGGACGGACTGCTATATTGACCCCAAGTTCTTCTGACTATAGCAGCACTTCTTCCTCATCTTGGCTGGGGTTGCTCAACCGTGGGTCACTGAGGGCTGCAGTCCATCAGTCTGCAAGCTGATTCTCACGCTAGCATCCTATCTCCAACTGACTCGAACCGCCCCGAGAAACTAGTTATATTATTGTCTTACGTCCACCTGCTTCCGCTGTTCTTCCGCTTATTTATGCAGGTACATCTCTTGATTGACGGCTCGGTCGAGGATCAATCTATAACATTTTTAAGAATCCTCGGTATAGCCATATTCATGTCGATTAATCACCAGTTTCTTACATTTGAGTTCTGAAATTCATTTAATTAAATTCTCTTTTAATTTATTGGCTTGTTTTTCGTGAATCATCATTCTGATAATTCTTCTGTAGGCTTTGTATTATTCTAATTATTCTTTACTCTTGTGTAATATTTGAGTCTATTTCTCATTTATTCTAATGAGTATTCTTCTTCCGGTCATTTTTTTTTTTCACAGTCATGTCAACATCATCTTTTGACGTCAGGGGTTTTAGCTTTCACTCAAATATTTCTTCCTTTAGTTTTCTTTTTTCTAAGCGCATACATGTCATTGATTCGCAGTTACTTGAAACTGTCGTCTCAAATTCCCTTACTGTTTTTTTTTCTTTTCACTCAAGGAATCTCGTTTTCGTTTTTCCTGAGTTTTATTTCAGTAAGGCATTTTGGATTCTTATAATCTGTCTTAATTCACTCCGAGTTGTTTAATCTTTAAGTCCTTTGATTATTTTGTCGATTCAATCTTTGAACAAGCGAGTCAATGTTTTCTTTATACTGACAATATCAACTTCATCTTAGGTGTCAAAAGAGGATGTAGTCATTTCGATGTTATATGCTTCAAGTTTCTAAGAATCTTTCTTGCCCAGCTTAAGAAGGGTCCAGAATATCTTACTATAGAAACTACCCATAAAAAAATTATTGCTTCTGAGTTTGTTTTCTAATTTTTCTTTTTTTTTTCTTGTTCTGAGAGTATTCTACAGTTACTTTTAACTCACCCGTTGCATTGTATCTTTCCAGAGTACCATGGTACGTTTAATTCTCTTTCCTCTCCCTAGATGTTTTGATGATCTACCGAGTGAGCAGTTCCTTTTTGTGCTTTCCCCTTTTCCCTTATTTCTCATGAGTATTTCATATTTCCCAATGCCAAACTGCAATTCCTATCTTGGTTGAACTTCCATACCAATGCTGTTAGGGTTTCCAAATTATTTATTTATTAACAAATATTTTGAGCTCATCCATATGTATGAAACATTTCACCTTTAATCGCGACTATGTAAATCTATGCTTCCCATTGTATATTTCTAATATAAAATTCAGTGGTATTATCGCTATGACAAATTGACAAGGATTTGCCTTGGAGGGTAACTCTTTATTTTAGCCTAAATCATATTTCTCTCTTGTTTGTCTTTTCTTCTTTTGTCATTATAAAACTTCATTTTTATTTCGTCTTTCTTCTTTTTTTTCTTTTTTTTTCTTTATATTTTAACCTTAATCGTTCGTTCTCTTTTCTTTCTTTTTTCTTAATATTTTGATCTTAATCTTTCTTTCTTTCTTTCTTTCTTACTTTCTTTCGTTCTTTAAGCTTCCACTCTTTCTTTCTTACTTACTTTCTTTCTTTTTTTAAACCTCCACTCTTTTTTTCTTTCTTTCTTTAAACCTCCACTCTTTCTTAATTTCTTTCTTTCTTTAAATTTCCACTCTTTCTTTCTTTCTTTCTTTCTTTCTTTCTTTCTTTCTTTCTCTAAACCTCCATTCTTTCTTTCTTTCTTTCTTTCTTAATATATTTTCAATCTTTCTTTCTATTGGGGAATCCCTGTAACATAATAGTCAAAGTGATAGACTTGCGTCCTCGCAGTTAGTGGGTTCAAACTCCAGAGGCGCATTTACGTTCACATTTCGACTAAAACTCTGATAAAAGAATGATTCTCTTATACCCTTACGTAGGGTTTAAATAGTATCACTGTTTTTCCTCAACAAGTATGGATTAGGTAGGTCACGGAGGTTGATATGCCATTAAACAAAGAAACCCAACCATTATATAGCCTCCCTCATTCTTTTTTAATATATTACCAATTTTGCTTTCATTCTGTCTTAATATGCTTCCAGGTTTTCTTTATATATATATATATATATATATATACTTATTTTCTTTCTTTCTTAATATATAGTGAGATTTTCTTTCTTTCTTAATATATTCAAAAACTTTCGTCCTTTCTTTCTAAATATAGTTTCAGTCATTCTTTTTTGTTTTCTTAATATATTATCAGTCTTATTTTTCCTTATTTTTCTTCTGTCAAAAACCATATAATTTTCTTTGAGGAAACTAGTCTGAAATCAACCCTTTTATCCTAATCTTAATCATCTCTTGCGATCAAATCTTTATCCACTCTTATTAGTTTTATTGTCCTGTGCTCCAGTTTTCTGAATTCCTCAGTTGTCCATTTAAGAAAGAAAATAGATGTTATTATTATTTTTCTCCTTGAGAGTATTTCACACCAATCTTAACGGATTGTGTGTGACTCTGAAGTCTGAGTTATAATACGTCACTTCAGATAATTAATACTCTTCTATGTATTCTTGCCAATCTTAATAGTGTTGTAGTCTCGATGTCTCGATTCTTCCTCTGATTTCCAATTCCTCCAATCTTTTCCCAAGCTTTTGTCGACCGTTCCAAGTGCACCAATTATAAGTGGTAACAACGTCAGGCATATGTACCACAGCTTTTTAAAAATTCTCAGGTATTTTCCATGTATTTGTGTATCTTTTTTACTCTGTGATCAACTGGAAAGGCAAAATCTACTTGATAGGATTTTTTTTGTAATAGTAATGATGCAACTCAATTAAATATCTAGGATTATTCACAGAAAGCAAAAAATCAAAATTTTTTCGCGCCGGGATTAGATGATCCGTTTGTATCTCAAAACCCAGAGAATTTTATTCGCTTCATAATTTTGGACAGATTCTGGTTTGTGCATAAACTATTTGGTAATATGGTCCAATTTTAATTTCTTTCACAGTTTTAAGTGGATGGCCATTCTCACCCAATCATATCTATTATTTTACTCCTATTGCGCAAGTTTGCTGCATTCGTTTAATATATGTTTAATCGTTTCTTTTTTTTTGTCTCCAAATAATCTACATTTGCTATAGAATATCGTAAAATCAATTTTTTTTCTTTAATACAATGGGTCCTGATAGTGTAATTTTGTGCTGTTAAAAGAAATTCAGTTTCTCTCTTGAGCTTTCCATTTCATGGAAATGTTCAGGTCTTTTCGTGTTCACTATTACCTGTTTAATCATCTTACAAACAGTATGTGATATGGTTAAGTGAAACTAACAAATAATTATCTTAAATTACTATGAGAATGACTCTACATCCTTTCATGTTGGTATAATAATGATCATCTTACAAACTGTAAGTTTTATGGTAAGAACTGCTTACAAATAATTATCCTAAAGTCTTAAATAATGACACTGTCATTATCACAGAATTCACACTGATTTAATTAAGACTTCAGGAGTATGCTATATGGAAAAAGGTTTCATTACTTTTTCCATTTATGACACTCTTCAAATCCTAAGAAATGGAATTCCTTTTACTTTCATGCCACCAATCATCACTCTTGAACGTATAAAGCCGTACTTTCCAAAAGTGAGATTATCGATTAAACTCATGCGTCAAAGCCTTAAATAAATCAGTTTGAATATCAAGATAATCTCAGTGTCATTTTTATAAGAGTTTAAATTAATTTAACGTTGAACTTTAGTAAATAGAGTAGCATCTGTTGCCACGGTATATTAGACATTTGCTTGTAATATCTCCCCATGTTTCTTTCTTTCTTTCTTTCTTGATATTTTTCTATATTCTTCTTGCTTTCTTTCAAGATGTTTTTCCATATTTTTCTTTTTCTCTTTCTCGATATTTTTTCATTTTCATCTTTCTTTCTTGATATTCTACTTTTTCTTACTCTAGATTTTTCCACGTATTTCCTTCCTTCTTTCTTTCTTTCTTTCTTTCTTTCTTTCTTTCTTTCTTTTTATTTTCTCATATTCTTTCATTTTTCTTTCTTTTTTTTCCTTTCCTTATATTTTGACTTTTGCTTTCTTTAATAATATATACCTTAATCTCTCCTCTTTCTTGCAAAATATACCCAATTTATTTCGCTCTTCCTGTTTTTTCCCCAATATTCACAAAGCCTTTTCTTTTTCCCCTTCTTTGTAATATTTTCCCACTTTTATCTTTTTTGTCCTTTCTTTTCTTTCTTAGTAAATTTCCAAAACTTTCTTTCTTTCTTTCTTTCTTTCTTTCTTTTGTTCTACTTAATACCATATAATTTTCTCTGATGACACTAGCCTTAAAACAATACGTACATATTCGAAATGTCCGATTTGTTACACAAATGCTGAACTGTCTATAGACGCCATCTTAACAATCAACAAATGTCATGGTAAATAACAAGCGAACTGTTAAGTCTATAAAGATAACAAAATTGTTCTTGTGACTCTCATGATATCTGCAAAAGTCAGAAGAGATATGACAAATGGAAGGCGGAATATTGATGGGGAGAGTAAAAATTTTTATCCATTGAACCGAAATCAAGTTAAGGGCAGATGGTGAGAAAACGCACTGGTTTTTCTCGGGACACATCATGTCCGATAAAAGCCTGATAAGTCACGTGGGAATCGGCTGTTTGATGCCAGAGACAGCTTCATTGATCCGACATTTAATTGGAACGTCTACAATTTGAGAAGCATCGTTTATCGCAGACAGCAGATAGGAATCAAGGAAAGGAAACGGACGGTTAGCCTGTTTGAAATTTCAGTCCGGAGTCAATCATACCCTTCTATATTGATTAATCGATAAGGTTAATCATATTGCACGTTTGGGGTGGGGGTACATTTGGGTGGACGAAGATGGTTTCCTCCTCTGGGCTGATAGAAAGTATTTACGTCAATGCATTGCTGGAGGTTTTCTAATAGACGGATTGACATATTTTGCTGATTGAGTGGGAAGATATTGATTAATTTCAACGTAGTCAAGTTAAAAGTGACTCTTATTCAAAAGATTATGGAGCGCCAAAAAGTTCTCACCTCTGTACATAAGCTAGCATTATATATATATATATATATATATATATATATATATATATATATATATATATATATATATTCAAGCAAGTTTTCTTAAAGAAGATGGAATGCTGTTTATTATTTTTATTTTTATTTTTTCAAGACTCCTTGTTATTTTTCCAGAGTCGACATATATATGGTAAAGGAATTGTCCCATATCTTCTGCCCAAGCACTTTCGACCCAACTTTTGTTCGTCATCAGAAATAGTGTTGAATTGACTGTTGAGTTTTTACTACTTAAATTATTTGTTGGCTTTTGTTTTGAAGTTATCGATTGGAACGTTTTTAGCGTTTTGTTTTAAAATGTTCGGTTGGAAAAAGGTTTACTAATAGAGTGTGTGATGTTTGATTATAAAAGATATTTAATATGTTGGTTCCTATTTTATCTTTCTGTTTTTTTTTGTTGTTTTTTATGCATATTGCTTCTCAGATTTAATTCTCATTTTTTTTATTATTGTTTTTATTTATAATTATTGTATTATTTGTGGGAATCTTCCTTACATCGGAAGTTAGTTTACACAGTTACACGGTTAGTACTATTACTATACAGCCAAAGCTTCGTGACTTATTAAAAGCTGAAGGCATAAAAACTGTTTCAACGTCAAACACTAAAACAAACTTCTAACGCCAATACTAAAAGTAGCTGCAAACCAACTATTTAACAACCCGAACATTACCATCCGTACCGGTGACTAGACATTTACATTGTATTGAATAAAATAGACTACGACCAAAAAATTTAAAATATCCTCAACGACCAAATAAAATTTTAAAACTCACCAAAAACCCCACCAACCAACTTAAAAAACACATTAACAGAAGTATCACAGACAATAACGCAGAAATTGAAGCCATTAAACTAACAAAAATAACTGGAGATTACAAACCCGGATACATATATGGTAAAATAAAAACCTACGAATAAAGTAACCCAGACCAATCATTTCACAGATTCTTACTTCCGTATACCATATATAAAAAATCCTCAATAATATAATAGTACCATGTATCCCAAATAAATAAAGTATCAAATCAACTCATGAAATCATACAAATTTTTAACTCCACCCCGCCTACAAATACATAACGGCATCACTCGATGTCGAATTCCATTTTACTATCGTTCAAGTTCACGAAACCATAAAAATGATAATAGAAAACGTCTGTAATCACCCCTCAATTCATCCTCCAGCTATACAACCAAAAATTCTCGAAAACCTCATCCTTACCCGTACCACAAATATCCCATTCTGTGAAACCTCAGGCAACATATACAGTGGGTGTAATAAGTGTAAGACGCCCCATTAAATTGTTAATACTTTTCTTATTACTGCAGGAATTACTCTGAAAATTTCCACCAAAAAGTTATTAAGAAATATACGTTTTCAAGGGTGGAAATAAGTAGAAGATAGTTTTGAAAATTTGAATTTAACAGCTAAATTGTACAAAATTCAATATTTACATTTATTCCCTTTCAATTGTAATACTTCAACACACTTGTTTTGGATTGAATCAATACGTTTTTTGAGAGTTTCCGGTGGAATTTCATTCTAATACTGTTTAATGAATGATTTAAAGTTTCTCTATCTTCAAATTGACGTTTATTTTTGTATACTGTTATTGACAAAATTCCCCACAAATTTTCTCTCGAGCATAAATCTGGAGACTTTGTGGGTCAGTCCAAAAGTTCAATATTTTTTTGTTTTAAACCAGTCTTTCCTGAGCTTGGAAGTATATATAGCTGCATTGCCCTGTTGAAAAATGGCATTATTGGTGTCTAGACGATTCATAAATAGGAAGACTTTTTTCCAACCCATTGATATATCGAGCAGAGTTTTGTTTCCCTTCCATCACTACTAAATTAGCCTTTCCAGATGCACAAAAAGCTCCCCAAACCATAACAGATCTTCCTTCGCATAGTATTTTTTAAAATAGCTGCTTCTCCTTTCTTAAGTCATGCCAATAACACTGAGAGCCGTCGGGCCCATCAAAATGAAACTTTTTTCTTCAGAAAACATCAGTTTACCATTTCTCTTTTGTCTATGTTTCTTTTTTCTTTACCCAATCAACGCAAATGTTCTTGCGCTAAGCAGTTAAAGCAGAGGCAGCCTTTCTGTTTCGATATAAGAGATTTGGCAATTCATGGAGAAGATGACAAACTCTTCTTGGAGTGATGGGTAAATTTTGAGATTTTGTGATCTCTTGAGCTTGATTGTTCTTTAGAAGCTTCTCAAAAAATCGACATCTGGCTGCATTTGTAATTTTAGGTGGACAACCTGGACGTTTTCTGGTGCTATACAATTCAGGGTCCTTTAGATAATTTCTCACAACTGTTTGGAACCTCGAAGGTTCTCTTGCAATGGAACTTATAGATTTTCCCTCCAGTTTATAGGCAGATATTTTCCCTTTTTCATTTTCATTAAGTTGGGGGTGGGGTCCTAGGCATTTTGCAGTAATTGTATTCAATTATGAAATGTTTATATAAGACTCACACGGCTTAAAATCATGATAAGAACCTTTGTATAATCTGCGCATACACATATTCTTCCTTTGGCATTCTGAAGTAAACCAGATACGCAATTTTTTAAAACTGTCTTATACTTTTTTCCACCTTCGAAAACGTATTTTTCTCTACTTTTTTAGTGGTAAGTTGCTATAACATCGAATATGTATACTAATACCCATCGAATCTAGGTACCACACACACATTTTCGGAGGAATCTGTGCTGAAATAAGAAAATTATTAACAATTTAATGGGGTTAATTATTCTTATTTCCACCACTGTATATACAAATTGTTGGTATTTCGAAGGAGTCACCCCTTGGTCCTACCATTTCCGAATTCTACATGTCTCACATTGAAAACAAAATATTTATTACAATAATAACTAAACTACAGATTTACGTCCGCAATGTAGATGACATTTTCATCGCAACACACTCCTACGACGAAATTAACAATCTTAAACCAATTCTAGAAAAACACAGTACTAAACTTTACTACCGAACTCAAAATTAATAAATAAGAATCCATTTCCTTGATTTACTTACCGACTCCACTAATAATAACAAATTCACTACATGCCCATATGAAAGACCTACCAACGACAATTCCACACTACTTAACTACGACAGTGAATGTCGCCAAAATATTAAATAACAAATATAAAAATCTTAATTCATTGAGCATTTTACATCTCCTTATCTAAAGCAATATGTTACAAAGAATTTACCAATAAAAAATAATTCCTTAATAATAACAATTTTCCTAATAAACTAGTCGATCTAAATCACAAAATAAAACTATATCTTCACAATATTCACGAAAACAATAACACTACAAACAATAGCAGTACTAGAAGAAGTAATTACAGAAATCAAATGCACTATAACTACAAATCAGACGAACAAGCAATAAGCAACTTTATAAAAAGACACATTAAATCTTTCGAAAAACAAAAACAAATAAAACTTATCATTTGCTTCACTAAATCTAAAACATCAAACCTTATCGTTAAGAATAATACCAACTCCGCTAAAATACACCTAAACCAAACCAATGTAGTTTATGAATTTATATGTCAATTTTGAGAGTGCATCCCGAAAAACAAAAATAATTCTTACATTATCTACACAACCAAAACATTATTTCGTCATCTTACAGAAAGACCTTCTGAAAATAGCGCCATAAAACAACATTAAATAATAAAACACAACAATAACACCCACCAACTTACATCTTTGGATGTAAGGAAGATTCTCACCGGTAATACAATAATTATATATAAAAACAATAAGAAAAAATCCTTAAAATCCGTTAAGCAATATTCATAAAAATAAAAAAAAAATAAAAAAAAACAAAGATAAATAAAATAGCATTTAACAAAGGCTCCAACATATTAAATATTTTTAATCACTAAAAATCACTTACTCAATTAGTAAACATTTTCCAACAAAACATTTTAAAACAAAACGCTGAAAACATTCCGACCGACATCTTCAAAACTAAACGCTACAAATAATCAAAGCAGTAAAAACTCAACTTTCAACTCAACAATTACCTCAACATACCTCAGATGACAACCAAAGTGCTTGGGCAGAAGATATGGGGCTACTCCTTTACCATCTAGACCCCGACGCTAGAAAAATAACAAGGAGTCTTGAATAAATAAAATTAAAAACAATGAATAGTGTTCCATCGTCTTTAACAAAACTTGCTTGAATAATAACTTGCTGCCTCTTCTATATATATATATATATATATATATACGCATGTATGAATTTTTTTATGACAGTATGTAATAACTAACCCCTCTGCATGGGCAGGATATGGAACAAGGTCAAATTTTAAGCAGTGTTTAACTGGCTTGAATTCAGAGATTTTTCTTCTATTAGACTGGTTGCCTAACCAAGGCCAGAGAATCCACTGTTCTATTATTTACCATTGCTGGATGGAGAATAATTAGATTCATACCTTCATATATATATATATATATATATATATATATATATATATATATATATATATATGGCGTACCTCATAAAGTTGCAATGGTCAGAAAACATAGAATCTATAATTATGGAGTAATTCTGATATTCAAAAAGTGGCTCAAATATATGACCTTGAGCATGAGTGTGGTCAGTAGATAACGACTTCTATGGTTAAACGCAGAGATTAGTATGCTGGATATATTTGTTTGATACATAAGATTATATCTACCAAATATATATATATATATATATATATATATATATGTGTGTGTGTGTGTGTGTGTGTGTGTGTGTGTGTACGCATATTTGTGCGTATATATATGTGTGTGTGTATAAATGTATGTATATGCGCTTTTTTGTGCGTATACATCTGTGCCCATGTACGTATATATGTCTCTCTCTCTCTCTCTATTTATATATATGTGTTTGTGTGTGTTTGTGTGTCTATATAAGTGTGTGTATTTGTGTTCTTTTATATATGCGTAAGAATGTATATACGTCTGTGTATATAAGTATGTTTACTTATATATATATATATATATATATACGCATATGCATACATATCTCTGAAATTTTTTTATGTGTTCGTGTGTGTGTTTGTGTGTGATTGAATAAATGTATCAGACACAATTTCTGAGAAAATATTGAAAAATCTGAAGTGGAAACTAAGATTTGGAGGGATATTTTTACCTTATAGAACAATTGCTCAATACGTAATTCAACCGACGATGATTTGGAAAAAACTCAATTTTAATAAAGAATAACAGAAAAAAACTGACAGCGAGATTGTCACACAAATGTTATGAAGAACGCAATTCGTTATGAATCTTTATACTGAGAGAACGAAAAAGAAAACGCGCGTGCGCGCGCGTGTGTGTGTGTGTGTGTGTGTGTGTGAGGGATTCTTGTTGACTACTATGCCGATCCTATGGCTGTCCTTATTCTTCGTCACGAATGATATACATTAAGGGGAGGTGATGGCCTATAGTTAACAATCGGAAAGATGAAAGTCAGACCTACAAGGAGATTGTGGTAAAATCTATTGTCAAAAAAGTCAATTGCTTTGAATCCAGAAGAGATGAATTTTGCCAAGAACCAATTCATGGAGCACCGACTTCGGAAGATCAAATCCCACAGCAATATCACAGTCGTTTTCACAATTCGCACCATCATTTTTGATCCCATTTTGCGACTGTTTTTTTTTTATCAGGTCACATACACTTGTGCTTAATAATATGTATTTACTTTAAACCATCATCACGGGTAACATGTATCACAAGGTCAGTTCGTAAGTAAAGTAAAGCTGGTTTGATTTCAGAATTTTCCTTGATCAGATGCTGAATCTTGGATGAAAAGCACAGTTTTTTTCTATTCTTTACCCATAGCAGAAGAGAAAGATAAAGTTTGATTTAGTTTCTTTACATATCAACTTTTGTGAGAAATTATTTGTTTGACGTAAGCTTGGCAATTTTTATCATTTAGAGTATTCAGATTATTGTCTTCAGCTTTATTGTTATATTTATCATATTTACCAACCCCTCCGCTCGGGCAGGATATGACACAAGGTCAATTTTTTAAGCGGAGTTTAACATGTTTGAATTCAGAGTTTTCCTTCTCCTAGACTAGTTGCCTTACCAAGGCTGAAGAACCTAGTCTGCCCTACTATTTACCCATAGCTGGAGGGAGAATAATTGGATTCATACCTTTCCCAAGGGTATTAGTGCTATGTGAAATGCAATCAGTCCAGGATTTGAACTCGTGTCGCCGTATCCAATTCCTGCGACGATTACCATTACACCACGGGCACCTCCTGAAGTCTTTATCAACTTCTGGGATACCACTTATTACAATAATGTCCGATTTTTATTTTATTTTATATTGCAATGTTTCTTTCTTTAGCCTTTTTGATTATCTGTTGGCACATACTGGTCATTTGTATACTTGGTCCTCTCACAGGTCCCCCTATCCCAACATATGCTCTGCTTCTTTATGACGTTGTATTCTTCAAGCTTCTTCCCTCTCTATTATATTAACTTCACCCCATAAGGCGAGATGGTTTCTCTTTCTTTCCATTTATCATCAGCCATACTCGACTTTTCGATTTCAGCAAGAAATACTGCTTTCAGATTTTCCTTTATCCTAATTTTTAGTGGTTGGCATGTCTCTCCTTTGTATATATGCGTTTGGTACAAGTACTTCAAAGTGAAATGATCTAGAGGTTGCAGGTTTAATCCTCACTACAGGTAAATTACGTGAAATACTTTTTACAGATTATATTTTGCACCTCCTGTTATGGTTAAAGGAATTACAACAATCTAGGATTAAATAAATGGCTTGGTTCGAAATTCCGTGTAGGCTCCCGAGTACAACATAAAACACATGAAGAAATCTCAAGACACATCGGCAGAAATGTTGCGAATATAAAAATAAAGATGAGACAATAGTTGAAATTCTCTAAATGATAAAAATCTTCGTGGGTTATCTTATGCCAAGACAACCCTTGTTGAAGAACAGCGGGGCGATAAGGGTGTTCATACCTGCCACAAGATTATTTGTCTGAAAGTGAACGTGATAGCGAATAACATAACTGGAGTTCGAAAATGCTTACTTCAAGGCTATAATCAACCTCTTTCGTCATTACGACTCGTTGACTCAGTCAGAATGTATGGCTTCATAACAATATATAATATTATATATATTCACAGTTTGCCTGCCTAAAATTAAGTTAGTCCAATTCGCAAAACCATTTACACATACATGGAATGAAAACTTTCGTTTTCATGCCTTTTCTTAGGACATTAGCCAAAAATCGCTGATTTCATTTCATACGTCAATAACCGTTACACGCAGTGCTCTCAATTGTATTTCTGTTCTGGCTGTTACAAAAGGTATTGCATACCCCTCGTTGCTTTATATTTACGATTTTCAGAATGTTTTAATTCCGGTCTCTTTATGCTTCTTGCAATGAATTGTCTTGATTCATTAACAGATTCATTAAAAGAGCAAAACGAAATAATACATCGATATGGCATGCATGTACGAGAATTTTCCAAGAAGAAGAAGAAGAAGAAGAAGAAGAAGAAAGTTCTGTGCGTACGTTTAATTACAAATGTGAAAAGTCAAGCACATTAATTGGCGTCCATCACTTTGATAACAAGAGGAGGCTATTACTCCCGCCCCAAGAAAAAATCAAAACAAAAACAAAAACATAATAAATAAGATAAAATAAAAATGGTGGATTCGTTGATACGAGCTGACATTGCATATCAGGAATCAAGGAAATCAAAGACTAAGGCTTTAAAAGGCAGACTGTCTGTCACCGATTTCTAGACATTAATCACCGCCACGGTCTTCTAAACATGGAAGTAATTAAGCTAAAATTAAGGGACAAGATATTCAATTCTTTTACAGAATTGCTCAACCACAAAAATTTACATTAAATTAATTTTGATACATAGAAATTATGTATTATTATGTAATAAGTATACAAGGTGCATACGATAAGTTTCCAGACTTTTCGTATGGGAATTTAAAATTGTCGTAGACTCTTGAAAATTTAGTATCTTATAACTATACATATTATGATATGACTGACCATTTTTTATGATTTCAGCTTCAAATGAACAGCTATAGCAGCAATTGGAATACACCCTACAAAAGCCTGGGGAATTTCAAAAATGCAATCTGACCCTTTGGAAGAACGATATGCAATAAAATTCTGTTTTAGACTTGGAAGAAATGCCACAGAAACGTATGGAATGCTTCAGAGTGCTTTTGGACCATCTTGTCTGGATCGAGCATCAGTTTCTGAGTGGAATAAGAGATTCAAGGAAGACAGGGAGTCTGTCAGGGATGATGAGAGATGTGGGAGGAGTAAGGAAGTCAATAGACCAGAGTTGATTGGCCAAAGGGTTAGGGTTACTATGTTGAGCTTTTAAGGGAGTTCAGGAAGAGATTTCGTCGAAAGAGGCCAGCACTCTTTAAATCGGGTCAGTGGCCTTTCCATCATTGTGACAGACTATTTGACGAAGATGCGCATCAAGACAGTTCGTCACCCTCCCTATAGCCCAGGCGTTGCTCCCTGTGACTTTTGGTTATTCCCGAAGCTCAGAGGCTGTCGTTATGAGACAATTGAGGAGATGAAGGAGGCAGTGACGAAGGTCATTGACACGCTCATATGAAAGGACTTCCATGGGGCCATCCAGAAGTTATTGGAACGGTACAAGTGCATTGCAGCTGGAGGAGAGTACTTCAAAGGGCACTAGAGTTTCATGAGTGTACTATCAATAAAAGTGGCCATACGAAAAAAGTCTGGAAACTTATCTCATGCCCCTCGTATATAGCATGTTTTTTCTTCTTTTAAGCGTTTAATTAAAAAGGAGAGTCATCTTGTGTCAACTTATTCTGTTCTCCGTCCGTTCATGTCACCGAATAAATCATTTGACTATAAAGTAGAATCTGTTTAGGAAGGCCCGATACCTTTTCCAAGAACTTTCGGCTATATCTGGAGTCATCTACGGGAGAGCGAATAATCAAACGACGTACCTCATGTTTATATATATATATATATATATATATATAAGTATGAGGAGGGAAAAGGGACTGGAGAATTTCCTGAAGATTAGAATTTTTCCTGGAGGAATGAAAACTGGGAGAGGAAGTCTTGCGTGAAATGTGATACAGACTTTTCGAAATATATATTCACACACAAAAATATGTAAATATTTTTGTCTGAGATTATATAAATATATATATAATTTCACACATTAATATATATATATATATATATATATATATATATATATATATATATATGAAAAAATAGATTAAAAAATTCTGACAAAAAGTAAAAAATATAAGTAGAGAGTGCATAAAACTGAATAAAGACAACGGATTCTATTGATACTTCGTCTTTATTTACCCAAAGACTTTATCAGGATGTTTGCGACTACATAACGGTAGGCAAAAGAGGAAATAGAAATAAAGAGGCAGAAGCAGAGGCAGAAAGGAGACAGAAAAAAAAAGAAAAAGAAAAAATGCATACGCTGAAACGTCCTGACGGTAGAAAATATTGGCTATATAATGATACATCATGACATCTAAGCAGAAGGAAAGCAAAAGGGAAAAAGGGAAAACTAGCAACAAGCATACGGCATTTGGTAAAACACAAATATCTAAAAGAAAAATTATTTAGAAATATGGAATATATATATATATATATATATATATATATATATATATATATATATATATATATATATATACTCGAAATTAACTGCATTTCACGCCAGAAAAAGCAAAATAAAAAGCATTCGCCTGAAACTTAATCGCAAATGAATGTCATCTATTTATCTCACAAAGTTTGCAAATTAAAACAAAATTACTGAAATTTTCTCGGGTTGGGTTATTCTGTATCGTTTCGGAGGGTCATTAAAACCAAAGGGATGACCATCCTATTTCCTCAATTAGAACAATCATCTGTGGATGGAATTAGCGATGCCACTTGAACGGGTTCGACTAACCAGGAAATTGTTGATATTCCTTACATCGTGGATTAAAAGAGGTGCTATGAACATCCATCAATGTCAGATCAACTAGTGATTGAAAAAGACATTTTTGAGGAAAATTTGGTCATAGATGTTAGTTTATAGTGATGAAGGGTTGTTTTGATCAAATCATAATTTTTTTGATAATTTATACCAGTGAAGTCACACCTTAAACGGTCACGAACAAAATTCCCCAAATTTTGAAATTAAGAGTTTTTTTTTTTTTGTTGGCAAGACTAAAGTGCCCTGTCTGCCCTGTTTTTGTCATAACTTGGAGAAATGATATGTATTCATGGTTTTCTCTTGGGCATTAGCACAGAAACAGCTTCCTCAAGTTGCTCAACTTGGCTCGTCAATATTCGTTTGTAAATAACCGTTATGCCGTGAGCTCATCAAGAATTTAAGCTTTAACTCTGGATGTCAAATTGTGTCACACACAGGTCACCGTAGTTTTTGTGGTGGAATTACATTTTTCCAGGAAACGTAGCTACAATAATCTAGGCTGCCCGGACAGACTGATACACTGATATATATATATATATATATATATATACTATAAGTTTTTCGTCTGTGGGATCATTAAAGATGGTTAACTTATATATATATATATATATATACGAGGTGCATACGATAAGTTCCAGACTTTTTGGCATGGGCACTCTCATTGATAGTGCACACATGAAACTCTAGTCCCCTTCGAAGTCATCTCCTCCGGCAGTAATGTCCAACAAACTTCTGGAGACCCCCAGGGAAATCCTCTTGTATGAGCGTGTCAATGACCTTCGTCACAGCCTCTTTCATCTCCTCAAATATCTCATAACGACAGCCTCTGAGCTTAGCGAATAACCAAAAGTCACAGGGACCAAGGTCTGGGGAATAGGGAAGGTGAGGAACTGTCTTCATGTCCATCTTCGTCAAATGGTCTGTGACAAGGATGGAGTTGTGGACTGGTGCATTGTCCTGGTGGAAATGCCACTGACCCGATTTGAAGAGTGCGAGGCTCGTCCGATGGAATCCCTTACTGTACTCCCTTAAAACCTCAACATAGTAACCCTAACCCTAACCCTTTGGCCAATCAACTCTGGTCTATTGACATCCTTACTCCTTCCACACCTATCATCATCCCTCACAGACTCCCTATCTTCCTTGAATCTCTTATGACACTCATAAATTGATGCTCGATTCATCCAAGATAGTCGAGAAGCAGTGTGAAGCATTCCATACGTTTCTGCCGCATCTTTTTTTTCAAGTTTAAAACAGAATTTTATTGCATATCGTTCTTTTAAAGTGTCAGATTGCATTTTTGAAATTCACCAGCTGTGACAATCAGGCTTTGGTAGGGTGTATTCCAATTGCTGCTGTAGCTGTTCATTTGAACCTGAAATCATAAAAATTAGTCAGTCATCTCATAAGATGCATAGTAATAAGATACTGAATCTTCAAGAGTCTACGACAATTTTAAATACGCATACGAAAAAAGTCTGGAAACTTATCGTATGCACCTCGTATATATATAAGTTGACCATCTTTAATGATGCCACAGACTAGGAACTGCCAGTAAGACCGTTCGCTCTGTGACAACAGTATGCAAATTTAGGTCTATCACCGATATTGATCATTCTTCGTATAAAAATATTATCATTATAATCATTATTAATCTCCTTGTGAGTTTTTCATACCGGCATTTGCTGATGGTTTTTCACTGGAGTAAGAGAGATAGCAATTCTCCTTAGGTCTTCAGGACTCTCCTCAGTATTTTGGTCGATCTCAACACTGTTATATTCTGGATCATTTCGATTCCTTTTTGGATTTCCAACTATTACATTACCCATTCCAAGTCTTTGGTGATGGTTCTAAACGCACCCATTACAAATGTTATCACCTCCACAATCATGTTCCACAGTTTTTCTGGTTCTTAGGCAAGGTCTAAATATTCCTCTCTCTTAACTTTCTTTGAGTTTTACTCTGTGGTCCTCTGGAAAATTAAAATCCTCCATATGGCATATTCTCTCTTTTTTGTAACTAGTCACTAATTTTATTTATTATCCCTTGATCTGGTCATCTGATTTGGTGAACCATTTGTATCCCAAAATCCCCGTCAATTTTAAGCGTCTCATTCTCTGGGATGGAAATTTAGTAGTAAAGTCAAATTTCACTTTCTTGCACAATTCCCAGTTGATCACCTTTCCCATCCGGTCATATCTAGTCTTATCCTCCTATTGCACCTGTTTACTACAATCCTTTGTTATGGGATTGTTACCTTTTTATTACCCCGTAATCTACGCTTGCTCTTCTATTGGGTATTATCAATTTTAGCTTTAAAATAATTTTCCTAATGTCATTGTTTTGTACAGCTATTTGGGGACTTTCAGTTTCTCTATCACGGCGTCGCTTTTGTATCCATGTCCAGGTTTTCTTGAGTGAGATTTCATCAATTTGTCGTTTGAAATATTCATACAGTTGTTTTTCTTCCCATTTCTGTTTCCTAGTTTTTTGTTGTTGTTCTGTTTGTCCTAATGTTTCCAGTGCTGTTACTAGTCGCGTTAATTAGTCTTGCTTTTTCATATCATCTTTGAGTTTCTATATTGATGCATCCAGGCTAACTTCCATGCTGGCGAGTATTCTTTCTCCTTCTTATCTTAATGCATTTCTATGTCATCTTTCGCAGTTAAGGATTTGCATATCGTCTTTAGGTTTTTATCCTTGATCAATTTGTCTGAGTTTTTCCATTGCCTATTTAAAAAATGGTCCAAAATTGTGTTACTCTTTGAGAGTTTTTTTTTTTACTCCAGTGCTATTAGATGGTCCTGCATTGCAAGTCTCCTGGTCTCTTCTAAAGATACTAGCTGATCTAAATAATCCTGTACTCAGGATTGTCTCCTCTCGTCCTCTGACTTCTAAGTCTTCTAGTCCTTCAACCAAACATTGTTTCGAGCGCACAAATTAAAATTGGCATCACTGCCACCTTCATGTGTCATCATTTTTTTTTAGTTCTCTGGCAAAGGCTACTTACCTATGTCTCTTTTTGGTGTCTGTGGTTTAATGGTTATCGTCGTAGGAAATGGACACGGCTACACGAGTTCAAATCTTGGACAAAGCTAATTGCATTTTACATAGCACTAATACCCTTGGGAAAGGTATGAATCCAATTATTCTCCCTCCAGCTATGGGTAAATAGTATGACAGACTAGGTTATTCAGCGTTGGTGAGGCAACTAGTCTAGGAGAAGGAAAACTCTGAATTCAAACCTGTTAAACTCCGCTAAAAATTGAACTTGTGTCATATCCTGCCCGAGCAGAGGAGTTGGTTAACATGCATTCTTTGTTTTGTCTCTATCACGACATAACCAACATTTGCTATCCTATTGCGTCTAATCTATTTTTCTTTAACTTTGTTGGTCCTTATGGCGTTATTTTCTGCTGCTATTAAAGCGATTCAATTTTTCTGCTAAAGTTTCCCTTTCTTAGCCATGTCAAAGTTTTCTCATGTGAGATTTTGCTTGTTTGTCACTTGAAGTATCCATACAGTTTTTTTTGTCTCCATTTTTGTTTCCCAGGCTTTGTTCTGTTGATGTATTGTTTTTGTTATTTCTGGTCTTCGAAATTAGCCTTCAATAGCTTTTTTCATGTCGTCTTTGAGTTCTTGTATCGCTACATTGATTCTATCCTCAATGCTGGTGAGTCCACTTCATCCTTCTTTTCTTGTCATATATAGTCTGTGTATGTTACCTCTCAGATGAAAGGCCTTATGCATCATCATTAGTTTTCATATTCTTTGGTCCATTTGTTGAAGTTCTTCCCTCCTCTGTTTCAAGAATGGTACCGATTATCTTACTGGGGGACAGCCGAGGTGTATATTCCTTCGATGAGATTCCTATTATCATTATTTTCGTGTTTATATATATATATATATATATATATATATATATATATATATATATATATGGGGATGTATGTGTCTAAAAGAAATATAAATTGAAACCCGACATTTCGGTGAATATTTCAGTTTTTAAGTTACAATTATTTATTCTGTTTGCAAGTTTAACCAACATATATATATATAAATATATATATATATATATATATATGTGTGTGTGTGTGTGTGTGTGTGTATGTGTGTTAATTGACAGACAGATAGCGAGAGATAGATAGATAGATAGATAGATAGAGAGAGAGTTTGAAAGATATTCGCATTTGGGCATATAAGTAGATCTTTACATGCAAGGAGAGCAATAATAATAATTTCATTTTAATAGAGATGTTCTATAGAAGATTGTGTAGAGTCTGAAGAGAATGTTTATCATCAATAACATAATTCTTACTTCTGTCTTTTCCTAAATCCGATTATGAAGCACGCCTGGCTGGTTTGAATAGATTCATGATAAAGTTTCAAGAACGCCAGAATCTCTTCCATTCATAAACATCCAATGTCGTTGTCACGTGTTAATTCTCTGCTAGTATTGTTCACTTTTATAATTGAACTTATATTCGACGATTTCATCAACACACCATCCTGTGGCTTCCTTTTCTTTCCATTTGGAAGTTTCGAAAGAACTGAATGCCCATGCCAATTTCAACTCAGAAGATTTATCCACAGAAAGTGTGTAGAGATAATAAGATGGAGATAATTTGCCAACGCCTAACTTGGTATGAGTACATCTGTACATCTGTTAAGTTTTAAGTTACCAGATAAAGTAAATGTCATAGTACTTCAGAACCAGCATGGGCACCTCTGGTGGTGTAATGGTTAGCAAGCTAGACTAGCAAACCTACACGAGTGAGTTCGAGTCTCATTGGGCGCCCCTTTTATTCGGCCTTGTGCCACATCGAAGCTTAAGAACTTTGTAAATTACTACTTCAGAACCAGCATGGTCCAGACTAAGAAAAAAAATTCGGCATTATCTTTTTAATATGAATTATTTCCATTTCTTTAGCATTTTTTCAGATTAAAAACAATAACAAATATTAATCATCGATGGTTTTAAATCGTTGGGTACCTATTTACAATACAAAACCAATACCGTAACGTTCTCTGATTTTCAGTTGTGCTTGGAACTTGAAAATGGAATGAACGTACAATCATGCTGTAGGATTCATGTGTGTATGTGTGTCGCGAACATCTGAACTAGGATGTTGAATAATACACTCGGCATGACAAAGAAAAGAATGATCTAGAGGCATGAAACGTATTTATTATTCTTCATATTGATCGATTAGTCTTACACATACATACATACATACATACGTACAAATGTTTTTAATACTAGTGGACACACAAAGACAAATAAGCACACATAGATCAATGAACACAGAGAGACAAAATTTTGTTTTTCTACACGGATAGATTTGGCATTAAAAAAATACAAGAAGGCTAATATTCCATCAAACAAAAGCAAACCCAACAAAACACGAAGAAAAATGCATGCAAATAATCATCTTATCTATCTATCTATCTATACGGTGAATGAAAGGTTATTCCCTATTAGTAAAAAGCTAATTACCAATTACTGTATATATACATATGGTGATCCATAGACAGACCTGTTTCGTTCTATCAGAACCCTTCTGTGTAGCTAGATAAGCTAGATTCCCGATGCTGGGATCGAAACCCGGCTGACTGAAACGCCAATCCAAGATTCTACCACTCTGCCACGAGGAAAGCAGCGCAAGCGAAGGAAATTTAAACCCTTATGCATCACATTTGTTTTTTGTTTTTTTTACATATATCCCTTTAACGGTCACCGAGAGCTCAATTCATTTGAAGAGCCTTGGATTACGCTTGTGGCAACCATTACTACACTCACTAGAGAGCTCATATATATATATATATATATATATATATATATATATATATATATATATATATATATAATCTTCTAAAGAACAGTATATTTTTTAAAAATATATTCTAGAAAACATACAAACAGTAATCTTTTAATTCAACACATTTTAAGCTCTATTAAAGTAAGAGTATCTGATTTTGTACCTCACACAATTAAACTTTTTCTGGTGCCAAAAAAAAACTCTGATAGGCAAGTTAAAGTTGTGATTTACATAGGAAGGAACGAAGTACGACGTTTGACATAAGAAAAAACAATTTAAAAAAATTTCCTATTACATTTAGTTACATATCAATTCCTTTTTTATTTTAAATTCCTTTTTCGTTTGTGTTCAGTTTTATGAAGTATTTGCTCTATGATAATTTACGAAGGAGTCCTGCTGGTGGCGTATAGAGTGTAGTGCTAAATTGCAACGTCGAGGTAAATGAGTTCAATCTTCAATCGTACTAATGCGTTCTCTGTCGGAATCACACATTTTGGAAAAGTACAAACCTTCTTAACCCACAAACTAGGGATTAAATAGTGCCGCTACTGTTTTTCTTCCACAAGGAAAAAATTGGTATTAAATAACCGATGAAGGTTGATATACGAGGTGCATAACACAAGTTTCCAGACTTTTTTTCGTATGGGCACTTCGAAGTAATCTCCTCCGGCTGTTGTACCGTTCCAACAACTTCTGGAAGGCCCCATGGAAGTCCTTTCATATGAGCGTGTCAATGACCTTCGTCACAGCCTCTTTCATCTCCTCAAGTGTCTCATAACGACAGCCTCTGAGCTTAGGGAATAACCAAAAGTCACAGGGAGCAAGGTCTGGACTATAGAGAGGGTGAGCAACTGTCTCGATTCCCATCTTGTTCAAATAGTCTGTAACAAGGATGGAGTTGTGGACTGGTGCATTGTCCTGGTGGAAATGCCACTGACCCGATTTGAAGAGTGTTGGCCTTTTCCGACGGAATCTCTTCCTGAACTCCCTTAAAACCTCAACATAGTAACCCTAACCATAACCCTAACCCTAACCATTCGGCCAATAAACTCTGGTCTATTGACTTCCTTACACCTCCCACACCTCTCATCATCCCTCACAGACTCCCTGTCTTCCTTGAAGACACTCAAAATCAGATGCTCGATTCATTCAAGATGGTCGAAAAGCAGTGTGAAGCATTCCATACGTTTCTGTGGCATTTTTCCAAGTCTAAAACAGAATTTTATTGCATATTGTTCTTTTAAAGTGTCAGATTGCATTTTTGAAATTCACCAGCTGTGACAATCAGGCTTTAGTAGTGTGTATTCCAATTGCTGCTGTAGCTGTTCATTTGAACCTGAAATCATAAAAATTAGTCAGTCATCTCATAATATGCATAGTAATAAGATACTGAATTTTCAAGAATCTAAACTAATTTTAAATACGCATACGAAAAAAAGTCTGGAAACTTATCGTATGCACCTCGTACAAATATAATATATATAAACTCATACTTTTGTGAAATTTAACTATATCCCCTTTTATAATTTTTTAAAACTATTTATTTCTCTTATTTAATTTCACTTTTTGTTCATTACTAATACACCTTTTTGTTTTGGGTTGTGGGTTGTGGGTCCAAGAAAATCAAAGAAGTGGTTGTCACTTGATCTCCTCATGTTGTGTAAAAGTCGACAGACACGGATTTTCACTTTTGTTTCCACGTTTCTTATTCTAATAAATCAAGCCGGTGTTTTATAGGTCTTTTATAGTTTCACAGTGAAAAGGGGGGAAGTCTTTTTACTTTCTAAAAGTCTTTATAGAGCATCCTCCCTCCTTAACCCCTAATGGGAACTCTGTGTATCAAAAATTCGAATCCCAGACGTCCGCTCAATTCGATCATCAGACGACCGATTATTAAAAACACTAGATTCCCCTTCTGACCGCATCTAAAATTAAGGTTGGTTGGTTATTTGGGTTTTATGGCATATCAATACTTTGAAGATTATTAAATTCCAAATAATTTTATACAAAGAATCGTTTCTTTTTCAATCAATTCAGTTTAGCATGAGAACACAATTTTATTGTCAAAAATATTTCAGTTTCAAGCTATTCAGTTTAGTCAAATAGTTCTAATTCAAACAATTCAGTTCAGTATAATATAGTTTTTGTTTACACACAATTAAATGTCAAAACAGTTCTATTTCAAACAATTCAGTTTAACCTAAGTACAGTTTCAATTTCAAAAACAGTTCCATTTCAAACAATTCAGTTTAGCATAAATACGCCATTTAGTTCTATTCAAACCATAGATAGGACCCTACGAAGTGCAACCTCTCTAGGCAACCTCACCATCAGGTTGTTTAGTATCATGTCTAGGTCACAGAGTTAAATAAAAACAGTTTTCTTTAACGTAATTCAGTTTAGCATAAGTACGCAGTTTAAATGTCAAAACAGTTCTATTTCGAGCAATTTAGTTTCGCATAAGTCCGTAGTTTATATGTCGAAACAGTTCTATTTTAAACAATTCAGTTTAGCATAATCACGCAGTTTAGATGCAAAAACAGTAAAGACTCGAAACTACCGTTTATTTCTATTTGACCCGTAGATAGGACTCTATCAGATGCTACCACTCCAGGCCAGAGTGGACCTGGGGGCGATGGCAATGAAGGGATATCCCGCTTTCTCCAAAGCTCCAGCATTACTGGAACCTCATCATCAGATTGTTTAGTGTCCTGTCCAGCACACTGGTTGTGTGGGGAGGCTTAACCCCTGGGCAAAGATGCAGTTGGTGTATTCTACTAACCCAGCCGACTGGACAATTGAAATCAAGGTGAAGTTTAACCCCTTCCTGTCAGTCAAAGAACCCACAACTGCGCACAAGCTGACATCACAAGAAGTGGGAGGTGATTGAGGAGCCATCATATAACACATTAAATCTACACATTACACAAAAATAATTTAAAAACATTTGTTCGGATTCCTTACTTAATGACATATCAAGCTTCATTTAATACCTAATCAGTCTTTTAGAACAGCAGTGACAATATTTAAATCATAACTGGGAAGTTTTATACCTTTTCCCTAAGGATAATCTTAAAGTGAACATGGTCGCACGAATACAGTTTGAACTTACTAACTTCGAGGCTGTAGTTCAGCCATTACGCTAACAATTTCTATTCACAACTGACACTTTACACAAAAGGAAATATTATTATTGAATCCAGTCAAGATGCGTTTCTGACGGATATAAACAATACATAAATGTTTATATGACTATTTATTTATTTACTTATTCTCTTGTTGATTCGTTTACTTAAACATTACCGTTAGGAATAGTTTATTTTATATAATATTCAGTTTGACAATTGAAGGAAACAGACATACTTTTTTATATATTAAGTAAATCATTTTGTATTATATCGTTCACTTTTCATCGTATGACTATATTTTGTAGTGTGATCTTTAAAATCAACACAGTTACGTAAAAGTCTCTCTTCAAACGGAAGTTTGACAGACCACTTTCTCAATTGTATTTTTTTGTGTGCTACACAGCGAACTAATGGTTTTGTTAGTTAACAATCAAAAAATTTGAAATATTTTCAACATCTCTTATGAAACTGGTACGTAGCTGTTGTTTTAGAAATCCCTTTTAAGGGGACCGGAAAATTTACCTTAGAAATGAAGGTTTTTTCTACTTATATATCATAAACTATTTGGAAAACTCGGAGAAGGCTGACCTGAATTATTACACGTATTTATTCGCTTGTTTCTTTGTTTTAAAGATATGTAAAACTTTGGATTCTTTAATACCCAAGTCGCTCTTGTAGAATAATAGTAGTGTGATTGGAGGTTCATTCAGTTCACGACAGTATTAGTCTGAAAGTGAACGTAATAGCGCGATCGGATTTCGGATTTGCTTAGTACGATATCACAAACCAGCACATTAGTCGCTATGCTACGAAGACTTCCTCTTGGAAAAAGATAATGGTTTGGTTTTGTTTCTTTATTTAATGCAGATTAGCCTTTCTCGGTTATCTAATACCAAAGCTATCCTTGCAGAATAATTATCATCGTACTATTTAACCCAGGATTGATAGACATATTAATAAGCGTGAAAACCAAACGGTAACAATGCGTTTGTTTTATTTCTATCACAGGATTTATGAGACAACATCCTTGTCTCTTCAACCTTCGATCAACTTTAGGAAATTCAAACAATGTAACAAAACCTTTCTTCTTCTTCTTCTTCTTCTTCTTCTTCTTCTTCTTCTTCTTCTTCTTCTTCTTCTTCTTATTATTATTATTATTATTTTTTTTTTTAATTTTTCCGCTTTTTCACACCAGATTTAGCCATTGATTTTTCTCCGATGTTTAAGTTACAGCAAGTGTTCTTTGATCTAAATCTAAAATCTAAAACAACAACAACAAAAAAAGCTGTCACGTGTATAGTCTCGATTTTTTCCTGACTTCTATTTGCTCCAGTGCTTTTTCCAAGTCTTGGTGATCCTTCCGAGTGCACCAATTACTATTGGTATCACAGTCACCCACATGTTCCACAGCTTTTTTAGTTCTCTCGCAAAGTCCAAGTATTCGTCTATATTTTCGTTTTCAAAGATTTTTTACTCTGTAGTCCGCAAGAGCTGCGAAATCCGCAGGACAGATAGTTCACATTTTTTTTTTTGTAATTAACTCTTGGTCTGGTCTGGCCAGGATTAGTTGATCCGTTTGTATCTCAAAATTCCAGAGATTTTTTATGCATTTTATTCTCTAAGGCAGATTATGGTTTGTGCATATACTACTTGATACATTTGTGGTCAATCCCAACATCAACAACAATTGGTATAACCATTATTTTCATGTTCTACAAGATTTGATTTGGACATGTCACCAGACACAACACCTTCTCAAAAAACATTCAGCACTGTGCTTTAGACTGGAATTTGGATAAGAGCAAACCCAAAGGCTTGGAAAAGAGACTGTGAGAACGAGAGATCTGTAAAAGAATTGACAATATCCAGACCACGACGCTCTCGTGATCAACCAGACCACCGAGAAAAGTCCTGAAACTCTAAGGAGACTTGCCGTCGCTCAGACTCCGGTGAAAGATCACCATTAAGTTTGGTATGAAAAACTGGAAATAATGATAATGATAACTGGTCTTGTACATTTTGTTCCTGTTTTCCTTTCCACTTTGATGATCTCGCTATAACAGAAGATGCAAGTGGCCTTTTCATGTCATGGACATGGGTTGTCTCTTTACAGAAAGTTAACATATCCTGATAATCGGTTATTTTACCAAGTCCTCAAGTTGTGACCACAGACACAATTGTCCACATCGGAGAACAAATATAATTTTTTTCATGTCCTCCGAATATGAACTCCTGCACATGAACGTACGAGTCTTGCCCGACCTGTAAATACTTACATCAGCTCTGTGAACACAGGATGCAGCCAAGCAGACTTACCAGGAGCGATGGATGCTAGAGAGGGCTGACAAGAGTAATTTAGGCAACACCTTGCATTCACCTATACTTGACGATGATGATAATGATGATGATATTTTATCCTCATTTTCATTTGCTTCTGAACACGAATCTCTTCTGATGTGGAAGGGCAAACATCGTCATCAATATCGTCGAAGGAAATGGGATCGTTTATATTTTGCCATTTTCTTTTCAAGTGAGCGTAAATAGTGGGACTGATTGCTCATTTTTTTGTCGCGGTATGTCAACCGATTTAGGAAAAGGAAAACTTTCAGTAAACATTTCTACGCTGCCGGAAAACTTGCAAAAATTGATCAAGTCAAGATTCAGAAATAGTTAAAGTTCCCTCAGTGATCGTCCCTTGTTACTGTTAAAATATTTTTACCTCATACCTTTGCCATGAACAAGATGAGATACAATGTCATTTCTTGTCGACAGTGTTCAGCCAGTTTGAATCCAGGGTTTTCTCTTCTCCTAGATTGGCTACTTTATAAAAGTTAAGTCCACATGCCTCCCCTGTCACAACCTATATAGTTAAAACTAACGAGACATGCAGAGAAATAAATACGAACACATAAGGGGCGTTCGATAGACTCCTACACAACAGCACTGGCCAACCAGCAAAGACTTGCGCTATGCGCATGCAGACACCGAATGCAGTCTAGTGGACCTGCCAGGAGGGATGAATGATAATGACTGTTGGAAAGGGATAGAAAGACTGTGTGAGAGAGATAGAGTCAGAGAAAGAGAGATAGTGAAAGAAAGAGAAAGAGAGTGAAGGAACTCCGTGTTGTGGATACGACCTGGTGATGATGATGATGACAAAGGCTACAGAATCCAGTGCACCCAACCATTTACTCATAACCTGAGCATGAGGACAAATGCAACTAGCCTCTTGCAGAAATTGAACTTGAGTCACTGATTCAATTTATTTCGACGATACCTGTTAAGCTAAGCGCTCCTAAAACCAACTACACTACTGATACTTAGTAACCCAATATATTCAGTCAGATGTAACTGAGAGAGGAGCTGGGCACTTTAGAGAGCGAGACAAAATGTTTGAGAACTGCTAGGAAAGACGATCCAAAGATTTATAAAAAAAAAAGGGGCTTATGAGAATATAATTAACTCTTAATTGTCGATCAAGAGATAAAAAGCAATTCATGTCCCCTTTACCTCCTGAAACTTGGGTAAACACTCCAGATGCTAGTTACAGCCTTTTCGGTTCTATTTAAAACATTAAAAAAAACTGGGGGCGGGGAATATATTGTGCACTCAAACATCACAAAATCATTCTAATTTTAAATTAGTGGCTATTGACATTATCAATAGGAGTAAAAAAGCGCTGCTTTCATAATTTGACAAGGATCTGTATACATGAGCCACTCGGTAGCAGGGTGGCGAGTGTGGAAGAGAAAAAAAAGTAAATGGAGGCGGCGGTGTATGCACATGTGTACAAGTGCGCTTCATCAAAACTATGTGTAGCATTACGAATAACAGCCGCACCCGGGGAATTATGTAGATAAAGAAACCCCAGTTTCCAGATATCATCTCCCGTGTAAGCTGCAAGCAAAGACATAGAATGAATGGAAAGATAAACGCTTCCTGGTCGGCTTCTTATTAAAAAAAGATTCCCAACATCTTCATATCCTTCTGATCAGAAGATAATCTCTTGATAAGCAAGGGAACATTAAGCTTATGCCTTTATTTATATTTTTTGTGTCTGATCGTGCAACGTTTCGTCAGAGATATCAAACGATTTCAATTGATCTCCAAGAAGAAATCAAATTTTCTAAAATGGCGCGCAGTACATCAGCTTCAAAATCAAGTTAATTGGAAGTAATTAAACAAATCAATAAAATTTAAAAAATGATTAAATTCGATTGTCATCAATGGAATATTTTTTTGAATAAATAAGGCAACATTGATTTTTGTGATTTTATTTTGCATTTTTTTCTTCCTTTTAAAAAAATGCATTCATTGCGCAAATTGACTTAGTATTATTTGTAGGCTTGTTGGTTACTTTGTTTAATGCTTTGACAACCTTCATGGGTTAACTAATTCCAAAGTCATCCCTATAGAAGAACAGGATTGATAATATTTATTCCATTGACGGAGAATAAAGGGCTCATACATTTTCCAAAGTTTTTTTTTAATTCGAAAGTGAGAGTTGTAAACTCACTGGGACTCGAACTCAGTACGAGGTCAGAGCCCAGTACGTTAACCACTACGCCACGGAGACTTTATATAATTGTCAACATTATTATTATTATTATTATCACTATAATTACTATTATAGTCTTCCACCGGAGTTTTAGTAACGGCAAGTCTCCTCAAGTCTCCAGCACTTGTCTCAGTATTCTGGTCGATCTCAATACTGCTGTAGTTTAGATGGTCTCTACTCGTTCGCCAACTTCCAAGTCCTCCAGTCCCTTTAGTAATCCTTTAGTTACTATACCAAAAGCACCAATTACAACTAGTATAATTGTCACCTGCATGTTCTACAGTTTTCATCCATTCCCTAGCAAGGTCGAGGTACTTATCCTTCTTTTCACATTTTTTCAGTGGTCAGCCGGGACAGCAGAGTTGACAATTTTGCTATTTCCCTCTTTCTTTGTTGATTATTATTAGGTCTCGTCTTCTGGCTGAGATTCGGTCATCTGTCTATATGTCCAAGTCCCAGAGGAGTCTATGTGTGTTATTTTCTAGGACATGTGATTGGTTGTGCATATACCATTTGTTGGTATGGTCAGATTTAAATTTCCTGCACATCTCCTAGTGTATCACCTGGCCGATCCAGTCGTGTCTAGTCTTATATTCCTTCGGTACTAATTTGCTGCATTTGCTTATTACGTGATTGATGGTTTCCTCTCTGTCTCTGGATAGCCTACATTTGCTATTTTGTTGCATCTTATCTATCCTTGCTTTGATATGATTGGTTTTTACGACGTTGTTTTGTGCGGTTATTAGTAGAGATTCTGTTTCTCTCTTAAGGTTCCCCTTTTTTAGCCATGTCCAGGTTTTGTCATGTGAGATGTTGTTTATTTTTCGTTTAAAACGTCCATAGAGTTGTTTTCCTTCCCATTTTTGTTTCCTAGTTATTGTCATTCTGTTGTCCATCGGGTAGTTAGTATAATTTCTGATGGCTGTGATCAGTCCTCCTTTGCGTTTTTCTATGTAGTCTTCGAGTCGTTGTATCGATGCGTCAACACTGTCTTCAATGCTTGCAAGTCCTTTTCTTCCCTCTTCTCTTGATACATATAGTCTGTCAACATCGTCTCTGGAATGTAATGCCTTATGCATTGTCATTAGTTTTCTTGTTCTTTGGTCCATTTGTTTAAGTTCATCTCTGGTCCACTTCAGAAAAGGTCCGGAATATCTAACGAGGGGCACAGCTCAGGTTTTAATTTCTTTGATAAGGTTTCTGCAAGAGATTTTTGTCTCGAGTAGTTTTCTAGTTCTCCTGAGATATTCTTTTTGAATTTTGTCTTTCATTTCCACTTGTTTGATGGTGTCAGCCTCCCAGATGCCCAAGTATTTGTAGTTTTCGTTTTCTGCGAGCGTTCTAATTTTGTCTTGATTTGGTAGTTCCAATCCGTCAGTTAGATGTCGTTTGCCAATTTTTCATTTCAAGCATTGTACATTTTTCTATGCCAAATTCCATTCCTATTATCATTATCATTATTTACTCCTTTAGTTTTTCATGTCAGCGTTGGAGTTTGAGTGACAGCTCGTCTACTCACGTCTCCAGGACTCTTCTAAGTATTATGGCTGTTCTCAATAATGCTGTTTTTTGGATGGTCTCCACTCGTCCGCCAACCTCCAAGTCCTCCAGTCCTTTTAATAATCCTTTAGTTACTGTACCAAAAGCACTAATCACAATTGGTATAATTATCACCTTCATGTTCCATAGTTTTTTCAATTCCCTATCAAGGTCGAGGTACTTATCCTTTTTTTCACATCCTTTATTATTATTATTATTATTATTATTATTATTATTATTATTCAGTTTTCGGCTTTATTTTCAGTTTTATTTTTTGCAGTTTCTTTTCGGTGTTACTTTGCTACTCACATTGATAATACTTTTTTGGAAGATTGGCAGCTCTTCAAAATGCATTTTTTTTTTGGTATTTGATATACGCTAGAGCTCCAGTGACTGAGGTATTTTATGTTGTTTATATCAGGGCCTCCATTTCTTGTTCCTTTTTTTCAAATTCATTGCTATCATCCGTGTTATTTATTATTATTTACTCATTTGAAAGTTTTTCATACCAGCCTTATAGTTTTCCATGGAGTCTAAGTGACAGCACTTTTCCTCAAGTCTCCAGGACTCTTCTTAGTATTCTAGCCGTTGTCAACAAATGCTGTTATTTCGATGGTATCCACTCGTCTTCTTATTTTTAAATCCTCCAGTCCCAGTACCAATCCTTTGGTGACAATACCCAGCCCACCAGTTACAATTGGCATCACCCTCACTTTCACGTACCATAGTTGTTGTTTTTTTTCGATTCTCTAGCAAGGTCCAGTTATTAATCTCTCTTTTCGCCCTCCTTCAGTTTTATCCTGAGGTCAGCTGGAACGTCAAAGATCTAAATGATGGTTTTTCACTGAAACCTAAGCGACAGCAAGTCTCCTCAGACCTCCAGTTTTCTTTTTTTAGGTATTCTGGCAATTTTAAACAATGCTGAGGTATGTAGGTTTTCGATTCTTCCTCTGATTTCTAGTTCCGCCACTCTCTTCTCCAGGCAGCTTCCAAATGTAACATTTATACTTTGAGTTACCGTAACCATCATGTTCTACAAACTATTCAGATTTTTGGCAAGATCTAAGTAGTTGTTTTTTTTTTTTTTGTTGATTTTTTTTTTTTTTGGCTTTCTTTCATTTCTATTCTGTGATCAGTTAGAACAGCAAAATTTCCTTTGATAACATTTTTTTAAATTCTAAATTTATTCTCGGTTTGATTATCTGTTTAGAATTGGGCTATGTATTTTTATTTAAAACTCAAAAGGATATTATGAAACTCCTTTTCTAGGACAGATCCTCTTTTGAGCGTATATCATTTGTTAACATAGCCAAATTAAAAATTTTTGCTCAATTCCTCGTGAATTACCTTTCCTATCCAATCATACTTACCCTTGTATTCTTGGTGCAACAGTTTTCTGCATTCGTTTATTATATGATAAACTGCTGCATCTTTGTCACCATACAACTTATACTTTAGTGTATTATCAATATTTATTTTAATATAATTTGTCTTTTTTGTGCTGCTATAAAGAAAAATTCAGTTCCTCTTTTCTATATAATCATTATATTACCTAATCCAACTTTATTTTTATTGTTGTAAATAAGTAGTGGTTTTCACAGAAATTAGAATGATAGCAATTCTCATCAGCTCCCTAAGACTGTTCTCAGTATTAGAGCCGATCTCAGCTGTGCTGTTGTTTGAACAGTCTTAAATCTTTCTCTGATCTGTTTATTCAGCTTTCCTAGGTCCTTTGATAGCGTATCACTGTCATTTCCTGTTCAAAAACTTCAGCTTCTGTTCTTTCCTTTTCACTCTATAATCTGCTCGAAAAGAGAAGCCTACAAGATAACTATTTCTCTTGTCGTTAATTAAAACTAAGTCTGGATGATCCATTTCTACTCCACAAATTTGTGCTTCTCAGTTTCTAGGAAAGATTCTGTTTTGCACATATCCCATTAATCCGTATAGTCAAAATCCAGGCTTTAGTGCAATATTCAGTGGACCTATTTGTTCACCCATTAACACTTTTGACGACTTATAGTTTTCTACATTTATTCATAATATGACGAAATGATTAATTTCTCACTTCACATTATACATACTTTATTGTCTTTTATGAATTATTGATGTTAGGTAAGGCAGATTTAATCCTTACGGCGCTATTTTATGCTGCTATTTTTAGAGATTATCGACGTGGCTTAGAATATGGTAACGATAAGCCGAGTAAAACTCACTCTGTCAAGAAAAGTGGTGTCATGGGTAAACTGCATCTGATGGTGGTGTGGTTCTAGAGATCTGAGTGAAGAGTTATCCTTCTAATACTCCCAGTTGCACTTAGACTGAAAGCAAGAATACCTTCTCGTGTCAAATCAATAGGTTAAATAGATCTAATTGAAAATGATTATTATTAGAAGAGAAAACTTTAAACCATATAATTACCTGAAAAAAATCATTATTATTATTATTAGATAAGAATGGAGTAATTACTGTGGTGTAGTGGTTAACGTATTGGACTGCGATAGCATGGTAATCGAGTTCGAAATCTAATCGTGCTATAATGTTCACTTTCGGACTAATTCTCTTGTGAAAGCTATGAATCCTCTTATCCTATCAGCTATGAGTTAAATTGTAAAATTTCTTCAAGGAACCTTTGGCATTAAATAACCCACGAATGTGGCCATAATATTAAACAAAAAATCGAAATCTTGTCATAGTATCGTTGCTAGAAAGAAATACTGACTTCTGCATAACACAACAATGATTAACATGCAGTGAAAACCAACCAACCATCTTGTTTTGACATTGTACAGATGATCTCAAGATTCTCAATATTTCGAGTTCCTCCGTGTCTTGTTTGCTCGGATATATGTTATTGGTGCCAGTACACTAAATATGATCGTTACTTCTGCCATCTTTATGTTTTGCATCTTCCTTTCTCTGGCAAGGTACTGGCTCTGATCCAGCTTTTTTTCTCTTAATTTTCTTCTGTGGTTTGTAATTTGATATACTCCTCACAAGTTACCATTGGAGCTTTAAAATGAATTTACGAATAATAAACAATATATATATATATATATATATATATATATATATATATATATGATTCCTATATATATATATATATATATATATATATAATCTAGAATATTTATATATATATATATATTTATATATATTTATATTTATATATATATATATATATATATTTATATATATATATATATAAATATTTGTATCTATATATATGATCCCTATATATATATATAATCTAGAATATTTATATATATATATATATATATATATATATATATATATATATATATATATATATATTTATATATATATATATGATCCCTATATATATGTATATATAATCTAGAATATTTTTTAATATAAAATTGTATTCAAGATTTAGTCAAGTTCGTTTTAGTCTTTTGTTTATAGGGATAATAGACTACTTGGGTAATTCAACGAAAAAAACATTTTTGTAGAAGACCATTAGTCGTATTTTTTCCCCTTTCCCAAGAGAATTAGTCCAAAAATGAACGTAATTGAGCGACTAAAATTCGAATTCATTCCAATGTCCAGTAAGCTAGCCACTCCTTTACGTAGAATCCTCATATATTCATAGACATTCGGGTGGTGTAATGGTTAGCAAGGTAGACTAGCAAACCTACACGAGTGAGTTCGATTCTCATTGGGTGCCCCATTCATGCGGCCTTGTGCTACATCTAAGCAAAAAGCTTAGTAAATTAACACGCACGTTCATATGTGCATACATACACATTATGTATAGGAATAATTTTCAGATTGTGGAATGAGAAGGTTTCACGTATTTCTTTGGAGATTTTTGACACAAGTTCACCACGGCATTAATTGTCAGCAAAGCTTTATAAATAACAATACATTAGGAAATAATGTAGGGATGTTTGAGTACAGGATATTTTAAGATGTATCGTCACTTAAGGCGCAGCCGTATGATATCACTGTCATATGACAAAAAACAACCGATCTAAAGAACATTGTATCAATCGAGGTTCAGGTTCTTTGTTAGATGACATATCAATTTTTGTGGGTTATTTGATACCAAAGACTTCCTTTGTAAAAGAAAAACAGTAACATCGTTTAACCCACAGTTGGTAAGAT
>OY757931.1:3121592-3179092 GCA_963585895.1 Sepioteuthis lessoniana | reverse complement strand
CTGGTAGGGTCCCATCTGTAGGTAAAATAGATCTAAACTTTGTACTCATGCTCAACTGAATCGTTTGTAATAGAACTGTATTGACATTTAAACTGCATACTTATGCTAAACTGAATTGTTTGAAATAGAACTCTTTTGACATTTAACTGCGAGTAAACAAAAAAAAATCTGTAATTATTCTGAACTGAATTATTTTAAATAGAACGGTTTAGACGTATGAAAATAGATTTGGCATTAAATCACCTCCAAAGTTTGATATGCCATGAAACCAAACCAAACAAAATAATCCACGAAGGTTGATATGTCATTAAGCAAACCAAAACAAACCAAATCACAGTAATACATCAGTGTAAACAAATAATTAAAAACTTGAAACTATACAACTGTATGCAAATTATTCGTATTCAGAATACTTATTATTTGTATACGTTGATATTGTATATGAATATTATATAGAAATTGACATCATATATGGATATTATATATATTGATATCATATATCTGCGTGAATAAAAAATGAAAATAAAATGCAATTAATGAAGGTAATGAAACATTGAAAATATAATTATGATTAAAATATTTACAAATTATGCAAATTTGGGCCTTAAATTAAGTTGGTTGGTTGGTTGGATTTTTATGGCATATCAACCTTTTTTTAAGTTATTTAATGCCAAGTTCTGTTTATATATATATATATATATATATATATATATATATATATATATATATATGTATGTGTGTGTGTGTGTGTGTGTGTGTGTGTGTGTGTGTGTGTGTGTTTAACCTAAGATTTCAAAACGAATTCTTTGTAGATAGCATTTTAACTAAGCAGGATGTCATTTGTTTGCACACGATTAAAAGATTTCAATTCATCATATTTTTGGTACAAGCAAGTCAATCTCAAAAAGGACAGAACGTCTTCCAATTCTCGAACAAGTATTACATTAATTCATGTTTCTGTGCATGTTGTATAGTGGCTCGTACCATGTGACTTCCGGTATGGCGGAATTATAAAAGACGCCGTGTGTCTTAAGCACGGAGAGGTAGAAGCAGAAGCAGAGAGATAACTCTGAAAGGACGTCGGTCAATAGTAACACCAACAGCGCGAGACTTATAATACTAGTCTGACTGTACCACTTGAGTTAATCAATAATTAACTCTATTTCACAGCGTATATTTTCTTTGCCACGATACAACAGTTAACCCCGTTCATTTATATATATTAGTTTCTTTGTTTTTACCTTTAAAATGAAAAATTACCAAATGATATTTGGTGAATTTTTAATCTTAAATTAAAAACAAATTCATGAACCAACTCAGATACTTTAAAAAATTGTTTACTTCAAAATAATAGTCATGTGTTGTTTTGGTTTTAAATTCTTTCATTAATGACATATCAGCCTTCGTGTGTTATTAAATGTGAAAACCATCCTTCTTGAAGAACTGTTGAGGTGTTATTTAACCGATAGCTGGTGGGATAATGAAAATAATACCTTTCCCAAAGGTATTTGTCCAAAAGTGAATTAAATAGCCCGTCTGGAGTTTAAATTTGCTTAGTACGATATCATTGTTCAACACGTCAGACACTACTTCACGGTGATTCTCTCTCAAACAATTTTGAGTTGTTGCTGTCTGAATTATTCGCCTCCATTAAATACCTGTCTATAAGAAAACGCAAATATTTGCAATTAATTACAAGATTTGCCATAGATTTTTTATTTTGTATTTAGTTTTGCATAATTCATGAATTTCATAAAAGTTTTGCTATATTGATAATCAGAGATTTTGCTAATAATTGGTGCTGTCCAAAATTATTCCCCCCTTTATGGAAATTATGAATTAATGTTACTCCATGGCAAATAAAATTTCTGAAATTTTACCTTCCATTCAAGTACTTTTTAAAAATGAAAAAATGTATTAAAAGGATTCTGTAACATTCTTGATGGTTCTGAAGATTACTATATGGGAGGTGCCTGTAGTGTAATGGTTATCGTCGTAGGAAATGGACACGGTGACACGAGTTCAAATCCTTGATGAGAATGATTGCATTTCACATAGCACTAATAACCTTGGGAATGGTATGAATCCAATTATTCTCCCTCCAGCTATGGGTAAATAGTAGGTCAGACTAGGTTCTTCAGCCTTAGTGAGGCAACTAGTCTAGGAAAAGGAAAACTCTGAATTCAAACATGCTAAACTCCGCTTAAAAATTGACCTTGTGTCATATCCTGTCCGAGTGGAGGGATTGGTAAATATGATATGTGAATATTACGATAACTTAGGCGGTACCCGTGATGTAATGGCTAAAATGCTGGACTGTAATCTCGATTGGCTTGTTGGTTGGTTGGTCGTGTCATATGGCAGATCAATCCTTTTAGATCCTTAAATGCTAAATCCTTTTTATTTTAGTAATATTAAATACATCAGAATTATAAATGAATAGTTTGTAGTCAACAATCTTTAAACGAACCATAGCTCATTTTTTCGCACGCAATTAAATCGTTCTGTTATTGCTTATAGGTTTATTTATAAAGAGTTAAATGGTATAGATTATTAACTCTAATAATTCTATTAATACAAAGTTGAATAGTTTCAAGTATTGCTGTTTAACACAAGTAAATCTATTCAGCATTATTAATTCGTTTACACACATTTAAATGGTTTCAATTATAGGGAATGATAAATATTTCTTTTTGAACAACCTTAATAAGAACCAATAATCAGGGTCAGATTAGACCTGCCAGTAATGGCAATGAATAACACGATAATTAATTTGTTCTGCAACCATGGCGATGACTGCTAAACTTGACACGAAGTTCCAAATGAAAATAGTTGACGCGTACAACGAAGGTGGGGGATATAGATCTATTTCCGATCGTTTTAATTTTCAGAGATCAACAATTTGGAGTATAACCATTAAGTACAACGAGATTTACTGTGTTCAGAATAAACTAAATACTGAAGAAAACGGTTAATTTCTGAAAGAATTGTAAAGGAAATTGTTAGAGATGTCTCAAAGTGTACACATTAATGACGACGATTTTCAAAGATGTAGAGACAGCAGAGTTTAATGTATAGACCAAGACAATCATTTGATATCATCATTGCGCACGTCATCAAACTTGACGTCCAGAGAAAACCCCCTTGATTAAGTCTAAACAGCTCAAAGCAAATTAACTTTCGCTTGAAACCACCGAGAAAATAGGAGCGAGTATTGAAACTTTCTTCTATCGTCAAATGAAGCCAAACTAGAATTATTTGGTGGCACAAATTTCTTGTATGTATGGAGGAAATCGAATGAAGCACACAAACCAAAAAATACCCTCCATACAATTTAGCGTACTTATGCTAAACTGAATTCTTTGAAATATAACTATTTATCATATTTACCAACCCCTCCGCAAGGACAGGATATGACACAAGGTCAATTTTTAAGCGGAGTTTAACAGGTTTGAATTCAGAGCTTTCCTTCTCCTAGACTAGTTACCTCACTAAGGCTGAAGAACCAAGTCTGTCCTACTATTTACCCATAGCCGGAAGGAGAATAACCGGATTCATACCTTTCCCGGTTAGTGCTATGTGAAATGCAATCAGTCTCTTCCAGGATTTGAACTCGTATCGCCGTGTCCATTTCCTACGACGATAACCATTACACCACGGACACCTCCAGATATAACTATTTATTTGTATAAAAATAGATTGGGCATTAAATAATCTACAAAGGTTGATTTGCCATAAAACTCAAATAGTCCAAACCATACAATTTAGATTGGGCATTAAATAATCTACAAAGGTTGATTTGCCATAAAACTCAAATAGTCCAAACCATACAATTTAGATTGGGCATTAAATAATCTACAAAGGTTGATTTGCCATAAAACTCAAATAGTCCAAACCATACAATTTAGATTGGGCATTAAATAATCTACAAAGGTTGATTTGCTATAAAACTCAAATAGTCCAAACCATACAATTTAGCATGTTGTCGAGAGTATAATATTTTGAAGACTTTTTTGCTTTCTCTTGACGATTGGTTTGGTTTAGTTTTGCTTTATAGCACATCAACCATTGTCCGTCATAAATACCGAATACATTTTTATACATATAAACAGTTCTATTTCAAACCATTCAGTTTAGCACGCATTGCAATAGCCCTCTAACTTGATACAATATAAATAAAATAGAACAAATTGTGCAAGACTTCAAGCAAAATACAAAAACCGTTCTATTTCAAACAATTCATTATAGCATAAGTACACAATTTAGTTCTATTCGAAGCCTAGATAGGATCCCATCAGGTGCTATCACTCCGGCCTAGAGTGGACCTGGGAACGATGGCAATGAAGGAGTACTCCAAATTATCGAAAGCTCCAGTGTTAATGAAACTTAAACATCAGATTGTTTAGTGTCACAACCAGGACAATCATGGTGGGGTCTTCTCCTTCTGCAGAAAAGCAGTCGGTGTATCCTACAGCCTCAGCAGTACGAAAGCCTCTGGACGCGGAAAACTTATCACGGATAAAAAGCAGCGTTTGGGTACTCTTAAAATGTTATAAAACAAAAAGTATGAAAGATATCTTTCAGGGGGTCAGTGGTCTTTCCAATATGACAATGACTCGAAATACATGGCACAAATTCATTAGAAACACTTAGATTGCAGAAAAATTAAAATATTGCTGTACCGTACTCAAAATTATGGTCTAAACATCAATGAAAATTTATGGGCCTAAGCGAAGAAAAATATTAGAATTGGAGGAACTAAAATCTATTGCAAGGGAATAATAGAACTAAATACATTTCAATGTGTCCAGTGATCTTCTAAGGAACTATTAAAAACGATTGAAGGTAAATAATTGTGAATATTGGATACAGAATTGGTTATTAACGCAAAAGGGCCGATATTTTTGTCCTTCATTAAATATTTAATATTTTTTCTATTTTTGTTTAACATTAAATACAATTTTTTATGTGAATATAACTGCAAATTCTTTCAAATTCATTACTTTATTATTTTCGAAAAAATACTCATAAAATTCACATAAAAAATTAGAAGTATTACAACTTCGATCATAATTATCGGAGGAGGAACAGACAATTCACCAAGTGTATTCTTTTTAAAAATAAATATTCTTTTTGTTTTGGATGCAAATTCAAAATAAAACGTATGATGAATAAAATGTATTATGAATCTAAAAGTACTTAATACGAGTCGCTTTGGTACCTTCAGAATTTGAAAACCTGATCACGTCACAGAATCTGATTTTTTCGACTCAAAAAACATTTGATAAAATATTTTATACAAAACCATTTTTTTTTAAAATTTTGCGCCATAGATTGAAATGTTCTGAAACCCTTATACTATTCGTGTTGATATTATTCAATGCAAAATTCCTGAAATCCGATATCGAATGAAAAATTATTTAAGGAAATTTTTATTCATAATATTTAAATGTGGTCAACGTAATACCAATAAAGACATAACTTTTGATGCCTCAATCAGAGTATAAAAAATATGGAGATAATAAATACGTAGATTGTTTACATATCTTAAATAATAAATCTGAAGAATTTAATTAAAAATATTCTTAACAGATAATCAAATAGATATCTGATAAAAAATGAAAAAGAAGACACCAGACATGTAAACGCAATCCCTCCAAAAAGTGACGAAAAAACCTTTTGAATGCTTTTGTATATTTAATTATTTGTTTAAATTACGACCATCTTAAGAATGTCGAAATACTGTTGATTTTCTTTAAAAAAAATATATATCTCACTTTAATGTAAGGTTTGCGTGTGAGAGAGAGTTGGAGACTGAACAAAGACTGCAATATATTGACCCCCCCCACTCTTATGGCCATCATCGTTGTGTCTTTCTCGTTCTTCAGGGCTGCTCAACCAGAGGCCCAGAGGCCCACTCTGCTAGGTGCGGGCTGTCTCTACCGCATCTTGTTACCAACGGGTCTCCAAACTCCATCGGGGGTCCCGAGGGCCCCTTCTGCTGGGTGGTTACTTTCCCTACCACCACTTGACTCCAAGTCGTCTGAACTCCAAGTCGTCTGACTTCCTGTCTCTCACCGAGTTATATTATAGTTCAATCACCCACTCAATCGCCCACTCAATCTTTGGAATGGCATGTTTGATCGTGATCAAGCAGAAATAACTGTCATGCAGTTCAGAGGTCACTCTCTTCCGGTGCATCAGTCTATGAGTGTCTCATAGGCTTTTATCTTGTCCCATTTCGTCAGCCAAATCCGCCAACGCGATTTCTTTCGATTACTGGCCATTGGAATGTGTCACTTCCTTCCGGTGCATCACTTTAGAATGGCATGTTTAACCGGGTCGAAAGTCAATATACAACACTAGATGACGTCAATTTTTAAAGATATTCCTATTTTTGGCGATCCATTTGAAATTATTCTATTAGATAAAATTTTCTTATTCAGAATTAGATTTCCTTAGAGAACCAATCTAAAATGCTGACTTTTTATCAATACGAAAAAACACAAAAGTCTTCTCATACGATCTTTAGATCATCAAGCAACTCTGGAAGAAAAAACATTCACACTTGAGTTTCCTTTTAACAGTTCAACTGATAAAAACCTTTTAATCTTTACAATTTTTCAAACTAACCAACATTTGATCAAATCCTTTCATTCCTATTTATTATATCGTATTGTTCTATTATCAGGGTAATTATACGTATGAAAAAAGAAACCATTAAAATTCCTTGTATATCTATCAGTTTGATATGTGGATGCATATCTTTTCTTGTCATTTTTTTATTAAAACAAATGAAATCTAAAACGAATAAAAATACAATATTTTCTCATGTGTACTATTTATAGCAATCCACTAGGGCCTAGTTGCAAAAGTGCTGGACGATGACCTTGAAAAAAGCGTGTTCGAACCCTAGTCGTGTGATTACATTCACTTCCGAAATAATACCTTTGGCAAAGATATGACCCCCCCCCTTGTCCTTTCAGCAATCGATTAAACACGATCATTGCTGTTCTTTCAACAAGTGTGGTTTGGCATTAAGTAATGGTTTATATGCCGTTTAACAGCCCCTTAAAAACCATCAACTTTTTTACACATATCAATTTCATAAGATGTAATCCTTTACGAGGCTTTGATAGAAGTATATTGCACCCAGTGAGATTCGAACTCACTTCTAAGAGACTATCAACTTAGCTTGCAAACCATTTGACATGGGAGATGCCTTACATTTTTTTACTTTTACTTTGAGTGATCACGTGGTAACAAAAGTATTTGGCTTGTTATACAGGGTGTGACTGAAATACTTCCTACATCTGAAACTGTCACCGGTGTAGTGCAAGTGATTTTAGGCAAGTGATTTAAGGCAAGTGATAATTGTAGCTCAAGGTTATATCAATTCTTTTTTTTTCAGATACTATCAATTACGATCATGGATTTGACCGGTGCACATAGGGTTTTTTGTTGCTGAAATGTTTTTTTAAGACTCAATAATTTGTAATTGCCACAGAGTGGTTTTCGTACTCACTTCATGTTATGTCGAAATGATGCTGTTCCGGATAGAAAATCGATACTACTATCGGTTGAAAATTTCAGAATCACAGGTTAATCGATGAAAATAAAGCTTCATGGAAGATCTGGAAGTGCTCGAACAACCGAAAGTGGCTAGATCCTATGACAGTCTGTTGTGCAATATTCTACTTCGATCGTTTGTCAACCTTTAAAACATGGCCGGTCAAAGTCATGATCAAATGTTAACGTATTAAAATAAACATGGGAAAATATTCGTTAGATGGACCAACTACCATATGTCTAAATTCAGTTTCATCACACTGAGGACAGCAAGAAATGTTGGGGTGTTTCTATTGCACTCTTTATTTTAAATTCTATTGAAACTGCTAAAAAGACAAAAATCTATCAATTTTGATATCATACCATCAAATTTGTCCCTGTACTCATCATTTATCATCTGAATTTGAAAAAAAAGACAAAATCTAATTTGTATATGAGGAATTAATTTTATTGATTTGTTTTGGAGTAGATTTGATACCGTTTTCGGTTGTTTTTTCTTCTGTATTTGCCTCTTTCTTTACAATGTGTTAATCAGACTATCATAAGATGACCTCTGATTTTCAATTAGTGGGTTACTCACAGAATTCTCTTATGAAAGCAGCCAAATTCCGATTTAAATTTAGATTTTACTAAAAAATTCTGTGATTTTAAAATTTGGAATTCAACTTGAAATTAACTAAAACCTTTCTCTGTCAGAATGTATATCATAAGGAAAAATTGTCATTAGTGGTTGAATCGAATCACCTCATAGAAAATTGCGTTTCAACCCAGCGAAAAAATTTCTATAAGAAAAATAACCAATTAGACCAAATTTTCACACGATACTTCCGGAATAAATGGCACTGTCAAGTGTTAAAAAAAGCTAACCTTTTTTTTTAAATACAGAAGCCTAAAAAGAGAAAAAGAACGTTTAAGTTTCTTAATTTCTTTGAATAAAATGTCACTTCTAGGTGATTTGCTTTGCTTTAGATAAATTCATAATATATATATATATATATATATATATATATATATATATATATATATATATATATATGATCTATCCATAAGTTGATAATAGTGTCGTTTTGCAGTTCCCTTAAACCCTTAATGAGAGGCAATGTTGCTGCAAGGTGTGATTAATAGTAACTTCTTTAGTCAGTTGTCTCATGGCCATAACTGATAATTTCTTTTTGGTGTTAACATTTACCGTCACAAGAAACTCATAGGACTGACATGACCTTATCAAAATCTACTTAGAAGAGCCATGGACAGGTGTATACTGGTTATCGACCATATACAAATTCGATCTCTCTGATTTAATAAATCTCGAAATTTTTCCACACTGTGGCTGTGCCATTATTCGTGTAAAGTAGCACTACAGTTAGAGTATGATGGCACCACCACCATCGTATGATGAAGACTGGGTGCAGACTATAGGATATCTGATTGCGATTGCCAGCAGGGACAGTGTGTGTGTGTGTGTGTGTGTGTGTGTGTGTGTGTGTGTGTGTGTGTGTGTGTGTGTGTCCAAGGAATCAGTTATCAGCATTATTTGATAATTATGATGATGAAACAGATGAAATCTTGACTTCTTACTCACCGTTGTCGAATATTTAAGCTAGTTTTCTTTAAAGTATATCTTTTGCATTTATATTGAAAATAGATCTTCATGACGTGATTTTATTAAAGCCATAAAAAGGAATAGAATACGAGCAATTAAATTGGCATCTACCCTCCTCTACAAAAAAAAAAAACTACCAAAAAGAAAAAAAAACGGAAATTATCGAAAATAGGCAATTCCCACGTATCTTTCTTGTTCTAGCCATCTAAATGAATAAAAGAACATGAAACCGCTCACAATTTCATTTCAACCAACTTCCGTAGTCCGCCATTTTGTTTGTTAATCTCTTTCTTTGTGATGGGTAAAATATCTGTCAACAATTTTTATTTAAATTTTAAAAGACAGTTTCGGAAGTAGCAGACTGCAAGTTGCCATCTTTATTAAGTAAAGAAATTACATTTCAGATTATTTTTACGAAAATTAAATGTAGTTAAAAAGGAAATTAAAAAAAGACTATTATCAGTGGTGAAATGAATGATTAAAATAATCTAAATTTCCTGATTATAAATAGTACGTGTTTATTAGGATTTAATCTTTGAAAATTTAAAATCGCTTAACCGAAAAACTAATTCCACCTCGTTGAAATTCCGTATGCATTAGAGTGTTAACGTAATTTGGAGAGAAATTTAGGAATGAAGCTGTCGTCATTTCTTACGAAACAGCAGAAAATCATTAAATGATTGTAATAGTATTTTTCCGGTAGAAAAGATAAAGTTTGTTTATTTGTACAGAGTAAAGTAATTAAAATAAACACTTAAATATATAAACATATACAGATACTCATATATATGGGTAGATTATGGAATATAATCTCACTATATTAGAAAAAGAAAGAACATATTCCGACTTAAATTGGCATATTGTCCTATTGGGGTAGCTTTTTTAGAAAATAAGTTTTATTTCGTTAGAACAAAAACTAAACATGTAGACAATATTAAGAAGTATATAGTATAAATCAAGTCACTTACATATTCCGAAGAATCTCAACATATGGCAGGTATAGCGAACCCCACATTCATACGTTAGTAGTTTTTTTTGTAACACACACACACACACACACACACACACACAAATATATGTATATATATATATATATATATATATATTTTGTGGAAGCTGGAAAAATGTTATTCAGTAACCTTTTAGAAGGAACACCGCCGGTTCATTGATATGCATATTTGCACACACACACATATACCATGCATATATAACCATATCACACATATAGAATAAATACTAGTGGCGATTATCTGTAGTATAGTTATCCAGTTGATATGTGGACACTGCACCCTCGATGTATAATAACATAACCGTTCAGTTAAAAATATGAACTTACGCAGGTAATTTGTTTATAGTGGCGAAGGTTTGTGTAGAACCAGCCATACTTCTTGGATGAAATGATTACAGAAGAATGGTACAAGAATGTTCCATAGATTCTCCTGAACAACATTCCTCTTCAAGTTTTGAATTTAGAGTTTTATTAACCGGTTGCTTCACCAAATCTTGAGAGTACAGTCTACTCTTCTATTTCACCCATAGCGGGGGTGATTGCATGCCTAGTCATTTGTACCAAATGACAAGGATATCTCCGAGTAAGCTTTATTGTATGGGTCACCTTTTCTATACTCTTTCCCCTTTGAGAAAAGCAGGGGTATCTTTAGAAAGGACTGCTTTGTTTGGAAATAAGGAGATGAAGTTGAAAATTATGCGCAGTTGTTCTGTTAGTGGCAGTCCACCTTTAAGCTTCTATGTGTGAATTTCAAACAGATCTTCCTATGGTATGCTTCACCTGGTCTTAACGTTATCTCTTCTTCGTCAATGTGTAAGATATGCTAGATAGAGCCAAATACGGAATCGGAGAATATACAAATATAATACTGAACTAACTCTCTCTCTCTCTCTCTTACACACTCACACAAACATATATATATATATATATATATATATGAGGTTGAATCAATAAAGTATTGACCTAGCATTCATTCATTAATTTATCTTTTATCAAAAAAATTGGGATCGATGGATTAGTAAACTGATGGAGAACTTAGATGCCAACTAGCTTTGCATTTATGGACAAACGGTTGATATCTGCTAGAATATTTTTATAGCCAATTTTGAATTATATAAATTCAGGACATATATTTCTGAAAGGTAAAGACGTAATATTTTCGTAGTACGAGTAAAAATCATTTGTGCTAACATATATGTTGTATGTAGTATATTATTTACAATATCAAATATATATATATATATATATATATATATATATATATATATATATATATATATATATATACTTTAAAATGAATAGATTCACAAGGGGATTTATCTAAGCAATCTATTTTTCTTCACCACGTATTTCTAGTTTTTTTATGCTGTCTTTAGATAGTAAAATTATTCATTCCAATGTTCTATTTAATTTATAAAGTAGCGACGCTTCCAATAAGGTTGTGTTTCTTTTAATTCCAGCATTTATGTCAGCGAATTTTCAGATCCCGTTAATTGTCCGTGATAAATTTTCGTCTCTGCAGGTGTCGTTTCTCTTTTACTCTTTTTTCTCTTATTTTTATTTCTACAAGAGTTTATACTGTGTGTTTTTATGTCTGCGTGGGCGCTCGTGCCCATGTATATACATATATATATATATATATATATGTACGAGGATCATTAAATAAGTTTCCAGACTTTTTTCGTATGGGCACTTTTTGATAGTACACACATGAAACCCAAGTACCCTTCGAAGTAATATCCTCCGGTTGCAATGCACTTGTTGTACCGTTACAACCACTTCTGGAAGGCCACATCGAAGTCCTCTTGTGTGAGCGTGTCAAAGACCTTCGTCACATCCTCTTTCATCTCCTCAATTGTCTCATAACGACGGCCTCTGAGCTTAGGGAATAAACAAAAGTCACAGGGAGCAAGGTCTCGACTATAGGGAGGCTGAGGAACTGTCTTGATACTTATCTTGGTCAAATAGTCTGTAACAAGGATGGAGTTGTGGACTGGTGCATTGTCATGGTGGAAATTCCACTGGCCCGATTTCAAAAGTGCTGGCCTCCTCCGACGGAATCTCTTCTTGAACTCCCTTAAAACCTCAACATAGTAACCCTAACCCTTTTCCCAATCAACTCTGGTGTATTGACTTTCTTACTCCTCCCACACCTCTCATTATCCCTGACAGACTCTCTGCCTTCCTTGAATCACTTTTGCCACTCGAAAACTGATGCTCGATTCGTGCAAGATGGTCGAAAAGCAGTCTGAAGCATTCCATACGTTTCTGTGGCATTTTCTTCCAAGTCTAAAACAGAATTTTATTGTATATCGTTCTTCTAAAGTGTTCTCACGTCAATATTACATTTTTGAAATTCACGAGCTGTGACAATCAGGCTTTAGTCGGGTGTATTCCAATTCATGCTGTAGCTGTTCATTTGAACGTGAAATCTTAAAACCAGGTCAGTCATCTTATAAGATGTTTAGCAATAACATACTGAATTTTCAAGTGTTTACAATAATTTTAAATGCTTGTACAAAAGTCTGGAAACTTATTCAATGCACCACGTATACATATATATATATATATATATATATATGTATACGAGGATCATTCAAAAGGTTCACCCAGATTAAAGAACCATAGCAGAACTATAGAAAAGCTAATTTAACTTCTGTCTGAATTTCTCTATACACGCAAGACCCCTACAAAAGTGATAGGTGTGTTACAAATCTAAAATCTTAGTGAGGCTTAGAACTTTTTCAACGACCCTCGTATCTACACTCTGGGAAATAATTCTGATAATCATATAATTATGGGGAATATAATACAATTTAATATCATTGATGTAAGGATTCCTTATTAAGAGCTTACATAGTAAATTCGCACATAATTTTCACGGAAATTAAATTTTCGTTCAGTGTCGTGACTTATCAGCTTGTTACTTAATTCAGATATTTCATCTTCGTTGCTGCAAAGTTGTTAATTATATCAAACGATTATACGAAGAAGCCACATAGAGATCAAGCCTACCCACAATATGACTGAGTCAATGAACTCTGGGGGTAGATTTAAGATATTGTCGAGACGCTGTTGGTCAGATGTAATGGTGTTTGTGCTCGCAAAATAAACACCAGCTCTCCAGTTATTATCTGATGAGAGGTTTCTTTGTATTACAGTTGTTATTTCAGTTTCTTTGGTTTGGTAAGTTTCTTTATAAATGGCATACTGACCTTTACGGGTTAATTTATGCCAAAGCCATCTTTGTTGAAGAACGATAGTGGTACTCTTTACCCAATATCTCGAGTGAATAAGAGGGTTCATTCCTTTCTGAAGGCATAAGTGACAGTAACGAAAGTGAAAGAAATAGATCGATTATATACATGAATAGTTGTTGATCGCTCATTGGCCAAGTGGGTAGAGGATTCGCCAATGTTCCGGGAGACCTAGTTGCAATCACATGTCGCGTCATACCAAAGAAATTTAAAATGGTACTTGATACTTCCTTGCTTAACTCTCAGCAATATAAGGTACGCATCAAGGGTAAAGCGGAGCAATCTAGGGAAAGGAGTAGCGCCCTCCTCTACACATCGGTGTAGTAGCTATTGAAAAGGGAGCCTTCTGGTCGCCCTCGACTAAAGGGAGACAACTTTACTTTTTTTACTATATACATGAATAGACTTGGATAGATAGATAGATAGATTTCATACTTTACAAATACGTTAGTATACTCCTTGTGCGTTTTTCACACCCTAAGGGGTCTAAGAGGGGTCTAAGAGGGAGCATGTCTCCATAGGTCTCTATGATCTTTCTTAGCGTTATAGCCAGTCGTAACAGCCTTAGCAATGCTGTAATCAGGATGGTCTCGGGTCTTCCATTAAATTTCATTTCCTCCAGTCTTTTTTCCAAGATTTCCAACCTCAACAACTACAATTGTCAAATCCGTCACGCAACAATTTTTAGTTATCTGTCAAGATCAATGTGTTTATCCATCTTTCTTTTCATTTTCAATCTGTTGTCCCCCAGCACCTCAAAATCTAAGAAATGACAAGTTCATTTTTTTCTTGATAATCTGCATAAGGTTTTTTTTTTTTTTTTTTTTTTTAGTCCATGATTAGGAGATTCATTTGTAGCTCAAAATCACAGAGAATTTTTTGCATCTCATGTTCTAGGAAGGAATCGGATTTGTGCATATACCATTTGTTTGTATAATCATAATTTAATTTTTTGTGCAGTTCCCAGTAGATTTACCACGGAGTCATTCATATTCTTGAACTCATCTTCTATTAGTTTTCTGTATTTACTTATTATGTGATAACCCGTTTCATATATTTCACTTACACGATATATTTTGTCGTGTATTATCAATTTCTGCTTTAATATAATCGGTATTGAATATCATTATTGTCTGATGCAATTAACGGTAGCTCACTGAAACAAGTTCACCTACCTAGGAAGCAGTGTCTCATCAACCGAGACAGACATCGATACGCTACTAGCAAAGGTGCGGACTGCTATCGATAGACTATCGGTCATATGGAAGTCAGACCTGACCGATAAAATGAAGCGCAGTTTCTTCCAAGCAGCGGCCATGTCGATACTGCTATATGGATGCACTACATGGACGCTAACAAAATGGAGAAAAAGTTTGACGGCAATTACACAAGAATGCTGTAAGAAATATTGAACTAGTCCTGGAGGCAACACCCGACAAAGCAACTGCTGTACGCCCAACTGCCACCCATCACGAAAACTATCAACATAAGTCAAACCAGACATGCAGGACACTACTAGAGAAGTAGGGACGAGCTCATAAGTGATTTAATCCTGTGGACCCCTTCGCATGGCTGGACGACCAGCTGGAACCTACATACACCTGCTCTGTGCCAATACGGGATGTAGCCCTGGAGAACTACCGGAAACAATGGACGATAGGGAGGGGTGGTGAGAGAGGATCAGGGATATCCGTGCTGATAGCGTGACATGACGATGATGAAAATGATGAAAAGAGATTCAGTTTGTCTCTTGAGGTTTCCTTGTTCTGACCCTGACCATGTATTTTTATCTTACTGTTTCCGATTTTTTTTCACAACAGCGTTTACTGATAATCTTTCACGAGAGTCTAAGAGAAAGCAAGTCTCCTCTAGTTTTCAGGATTCTTCTCAATATTTTGCCTGATCTTAACAACGCTGTAGTTTGAATGGTCTCAATTCGTCCACCGATTTCCAACTCTTTGAATCTTCTTTCCAAGCCTTCAGGGTCTGTCTCAAGTGCACCAATTCCAGCTGCTATCACGGTTCTCCAGCTTTCTTAGTTCTCGTGAAAGGTCAAAGTACTTTTATTTCTTTTTACTTTCTTTGATTTTCACTCAACGGTCCACTGGGACGGCAAAGTTTAGGATACAACATATTCTGTTTTTTGGTAATTATCACTACGTCAGTTCACCTGCCCGGTATTATTATTATTATTATTATTATTTGTTTGTTCTACCATCTTGGTTATCTCTCTTTTTAACATATTCTTATATCAACCTAAGAAAAAAGAACGCATACACGTTATCTATATGAATATCAACTTATGTTAAGCAATTCATTTGATTGATACCCAAAATTATTTTTCTTCCATTTTTTCTGAAATCACCAATTAGATATTATTTTCTTTACACTGTTGCTATTTGTTCCAAAAAGATATTCCTCTGTTAGCAAAAAAAACACGGCCACTTACTTCCCATTTCTAAAACCATCCGAGTTAGACTAAGAAGACTTGCCGGACACTGTTGGAGAAGCAACGACGGACATATAAATACTGTTGTGCCAGGAATCCCGACGCATGGATGCGCCAGTAAGAATTTACTTGCATCAGCTCTTTGAGGACTCTAGAGGTAGTTTGGAGAACTCGCTAGAGGTGAGGGACGATAGGAACGGATGCAAAGAGAGTCAACGGAATCTTTACAATCAGTGCGATTTGATGATTATGATGGTAACTAAAAAAATCAAATTGGTTGATATATTTTTTTAATTCCTAAAATCATTAAATCTACAAAATAAGTAAAGTAAGTAAAGTTGGCGACCACAGTCGAGGGTGACCAAAAGGCTCCCTTTTCAATAGCTACTACACCGAGGTATAGGGGAGGGCGCTACTCCTTTCCCTAGATTGCTCCGTTTTACCCTTGATACGTACCTTATATTGCTGAGTGTTAAGCAAGGAGGTATCAAGCACTATTTTCAAGTCTTTGGTAGGACGTGACCTGTAATTGAACCCAGGTCTCCCGAACCATTTTACCCACTAGGCCAATGAGCCGATTAGGTTTATAAAATAAAAGGGGCATAATCTTCCGGTTATTTATTCCTATGAAGAACTTTTCTTTTGTTAATTTTTTTATGAGTCAAACTTCTCGGCATTGTTTTGCTGTTCTGTAATTAAGCCTATTTCTTTTCGAAAATCACCTTCAAATGACCGAAGAGACAGACTCAAATGTTTCTTAGATAGGCCAATAATATAACGATGGGAATTATTGCGTTGTCGTGTGGCCATAGATATTCAACAAAGATTTCACTTTCTTTGATTTTGGAGAAGGACCTCTGAAGATAATTGGAGGAGTGTCTCTTCTTTGTAACAAAGATAAATATTTACTTGAGACCCATTATGGCTCCTTTTTCGTTGGTGTCGCAGACGGGCAGACATAATGGCGCACTTTCGTCGCAAAACAATCACATGTAGCAATTTCTCAATGAATTATTCTGTCTAAATATATAGATATAAATTCATTGGTAAACATGAATTATTCATTTGCACCCAATGCCAGTAAAATTTAAGCTAACCAGAATATATGTAAAACGATGTTAATATATATATATATATATATATATATATATATATATATATGTGTGTGTGTGTGTGTGTGTGTGTGTGTGTGTGTGTGAAAACGTGATTTACATCATTTGGAAGTCTTTCAAATTAATCGGGGAAAGTTGCCGTGTTATAGTGGGTAACGTGATGGACTGTGGCTTCATAGTTTCACTATTACGTTCATTTTCGGGCTGTCACCGTTTGGAAAGGTGAAAATCTTCTTACCCTCCTAGTTATTGGTTAAGCAGGACACCCTACTCTTCTTCTGTAAGAATTACTTTGGCTTTAAATTACCCACAAAGGTTGATATGCCATAGAAAAGGAAAAACTGATTCTGTAGAAACATTTTTAATAGGTTAGTACATTATCTATCAATCTATCTATCTATCTATCTATCTATCTATCTATCTAACTCCCCTTTGCGTTTTCTCTTTCTCATATTTTACCAAATCTCTCTCTCTCTCTCTCTCTCTCTCTCTCTCTCAGCTAAACTTGATTTCAACCCTTTCGGTGAGGCTTAGTTCTGTGTGCGAAATCAAAATGAGGAATATTCTTGTATAATAATAAACGACTCTATTATAAAACAAGATTAATTTTGATTTAAAAAGATAAAAACAAAATAAGAAAATAGACGCAAAACAATAAATTTACTCAATATTGCCGCAATTTTTGTTTTTCAATTATTGCATCAACACGCTTCGAAAACGATTTGCATGCTTTCAAAATAATTTTTTTTAGACAATTTATTCCATTTCTCCTTAATAGTTGTCTTAATCGAAACAATATTTGGATAGGAAGTTGCTTTTATTTTGTTCTCTAAAACGCCTCATATAGCGTAATCAAGAGTTTTAGGATCTGGGCTTAATGGAGGCCATAAAGAAACTCCAATTATTTCAAAAAATTTATTTGGCTTGGTTTCAGCGTTAACCAAATCATAGATTCTTAGTCATTTCTTTTCTTGCTCACTCATATTGGGCTAAATTTTAATAAGTGCTGGAATAATTGAGCTAATCATAGAAATTTAGATTTATCCGGTATTTTTCAAAAACGGAACTAATTTGACAAAAATGTTTTTTTTAACTTATTCAATATTTTGTCTCCGCACCCTATAGACTGTATCTTCTGGAGAGGAGTATACCCACACCACCATAAAAGTCTGTTCGGGCGATAATAATAAGCTTCATCTGATGGATGTACACTTAGATTGCCATTACTCCCAGGCCCACCCTGTAGTATAATAGATCTATTTGTGCCATGGAGGGGACCCAAATAGATTTTTGTAAATTATTTGTATTAAATGCAACATGATTTCATTGTGTGCAAAAAACAAAATCTCATCAAGTAACTACGCAAAAATATAAATATAAATGTCCTGTAATGGAAATTCTTAAACCTGTATACATAAAATAAGCCCAAAAGGAGTTGACATGCCATTAAAATCAATCAAGTAATCAATGAGCTTGATTTAAATCCAAACCTAACGATCCATTTTTTTTTGTTTTCTCGTTTAGTTTTTAAACCTTCCTCATTAAGTTTTTAAACTTTCCTCATTCAGTTTTTAAACTTTTCTGATTCAGTTTTTAAACCTTCCTCATCCAGTTTTTAAACTTTCCTTATTCAGTTTTTAAACCTTCCTCATCCAGTTTTTAAACTTTCCTGATTCAGTTTTTTAACCTTCCTTATTCAGTTTTTAAACCATCCTCATTAAGTTTTTAAAACTTCCTTATTCAGTTTTTAAATCTTCCTCATTAAGTTTTTAAACCTTCCTCATCCAGTTTTTAGACCTTCCTTATTCAGTTTTTAAACCTTCCTCACTAAGTTTTTAAACCTTCCTTATTCAGTTTTTAAACCTTACTTATTCAGTTTTTAACTTTCCTCATTAAGTTTTTAAACCTTCCTCATCCAGTTTTTAAACTTTCCTTATTCAGTTTTTAAACCTTCCTTATTCAGTTTTTAAACCTTCCTTATTCAGTTTTTAAACCTTCCTTATTCAGTTTTTAAACTTTCCTCATTAAGTTTTTAAACCTTCCTCATCCAGTTTTTAAACTTTCCTTATTCAGTTTTTAAACCTTCCTTATTCAGTTTTTAAACCTTCCTTATTCAGTTTTTAAACCTTCCTCATAAACTTTATAAACCTTCCTGATTCAGTTTTTAAACCTTCCTTTGCGTATAATTTCATTATAAGTTGTTTCGGTGTCTTTTTTTAATGGCAAAAACCATTATGGGTTATTCAATGCCAAAGTCATCCTTTTAGTAGAATAGTAGTGGCTCTATTTAACTCATAGACGTTGGGATAATAAGGTTCATGCTTTTCCTAAGAATATTTGTTCGAAAGTGATAGTAATAAAGCGACTGGAGTTCAAACTACGATGTCGCAGTTCATCACGTTAGCCACTGTACCTCGGAGATTCCCCCATTTTTTAATGACCGTACTTATCTCAACTCATATAACTGTGAAGGTAACGTACCTGGGCATTCGAAGCGCGCACGAACGTGTCTGGCTTGTCGAACAGAAACCGATATGGCTGCCGCAAGCATATTTGACGAGGGGATATCTCGAACCTGCGAGAGGTAATTTGCACGTATGCAAATTCTTACGAGATCTCACAATAATACAAATACGCACGGTAACGGCTGAATGGGCGATTTTTGTTTTGAGTGCCTTTGCCCGACGAACGTGTTACATCGCAAGGAAGGAAGGAAGGAAGGAAGGAGAAGGAAGGCGAGAACCAGAAGGAGAGAGAGAAAGAAGGAAGGAACAGCTACTGAGAGAGAGGGAGAAAGGGTGAAACTAACAACCGTGTCCTCTCTTGAATTAATTCAAGAATCAGTTTCCTGTTGCCTTTTACGCCCGCTCTTGACAACAATAACGTGAAACTATTCACTTATTGAATCATTATTTCTTTATTTCTCATTCTCACGCAATTGCTTTTTTTTTTCATTCAATCATACACACACGATTTTTTTCACTCAGTCAATCTTCAAACAAAAAGTGTTTCTCTGACATAATTTAGCTTATTCTTCATTGCTATCCACAAATGCATATCCAGACAAGTAAGATACAAAATCATTCAAGGCTTATACAGCATGAAGTTTCAACGTTGTTTAGTTTGGTAATTAAAATACCTGGTGATATCTGTTTTAACATTATAATGATCCAGAAGAAATTATCAAATCGTAGTCTGTTTTGTTTCGTTGTAAATTAACATTTATAGATTTTTTTTTGTTGGAACAGAGTATACAATGAATAATACAGCAAAACAAAATGAATATTTGGTTGGTTGGTTTGTTGAGTTTTATGACATATCAACCTTTGTAGGTTATTTAACACCAAATCCATTTTTATGTAAATAAACAGTTCTATTTAAAACAATTCAGTTTAGCATGACTACACAGTTTAATTGTCAAAAACATTTCTATTTCAAGCTATTCAAGCAGTTATATATAACAATTCAGTTTAGATTAGTACAGTTTCAACATCAAAAACAGTTCAATTTCAAACAATTCAGTTTAACATAAGCACGCTGTTTAAATGTAAGTACAATCCAATTGTGAAAAACATTTCTATTTCTAGTCATTCTGTTTAGTCAAGCAGTTCTAATTCAGCTATATCAGTTTAGTATAAGTACAGATTTTGTTTATACACAGCTGTCAAAACAGTTCTCTGTTAAATACAGTTTTATGTAAATACAGTTTCAATGTCAAAAAACATTATATTTAAAATAATTCAGTTTAGCATAAGCATGCTGTTTAAATGGAAGTACGGTTTAATTGTCAAAACATTTCTATTTCAAACTATTCAGTTTAATCAAACCATTCAATTTAGCATAAGTATGCCGTTAGTTATATTTAATCCATAGATAGAGCTCTATCAGAGGGTACCATGCCGGGCCAGAGTGGACCTGGGAGCGATGGCAAAAAACACATAAGTGAAAATAATACTTTACCCAATTAATTTATAATAAATAAGAATTTTTGTAAAAGTTACTCCAGATTCCACTTTTTCTTTAGTGTTCTACTTTTGATTTAACATAAAAGAAATTAGTAGTTTAAAAAATAAATCAACTAAAATAAGTTTTACATCTTAATTAACAGTAAATTTTGAGGAGTTTCATGGAATAAAACTGTAATATATTCAAGATAGGACCAACATATGAATATGTGAAATATACATAAGGCATAAAATGTTCATACGCATAGGAATCCGAAAAACACAAAACACTGACGACTCTCTTGGTTCAGGTACGAAACTTTTATTACCTTCTCTAAGTTTAGGTTTTCGACACGAGGAGAGAGAGACACAATTTTTCTATGCTGACTGTTCGTCTATCGTCAGCTCTCAACGCACTCCCAACCAACGCGTGCAGCAAACAACTGGACTAGCCTCGCCCAGACTCGAATCCCAACTCGCTCCGTCAAAGTTCAAATTTCAACTCACTGCTTTTATTCAAAATTACTAAGAATCCCAGCCCATCAGTTCCGGGCATGACATCATTCACATCCCCAGTATCATTCCTATCTGTTTTTTTTTATCGAGACATCGGTTATTGTCACATTCTCCCCACGCACGCGTGAATACTTGTGTTAATGTTTGCACTTACCCATGCACTAAGCCGAAAGGTTCTAAGCCTAACTAAACCGAAAGATAAGATAAATAAAACGAAAAATGATAATATAAAGAAAAATCCTTCTGCAATTATATAACAAAACATCATTTGCTGTACTAGTGTTATTGTCGTATTTTAGTGATTCCTTTGGAGCATGACACGTAGAGAAATATTGCTAGGAGCATAGTCGTATGGAAGTCTTGGGGAGAAAAGAGAAAGAGAGCTGGTGTGTAAAGAATTAATATCGTAATTTGCTTCGATTGATGACCCATCCATTAAATAAAACATACTTACGTAGGTATTTGTATGCCTGGATTAACTTGGCTCCATCTATCTATCAATTCGCGTGATGTATATCAAATCTCGAAGACAAATGTAGGTTGTTGAATAAAACAGAATTATTAATAATAAAACTGGATTATATCAAATCAGAGATGGTGTCAATACTACTGTATTAAAGCACCAAATAGATTCTGACAAAACAACTTGATGAGAACTGTACAAAAATGCTACGAACTATATTGAATAAAGAAGAAACATCCCACAAAAAAACAACTGTACGGCCACTTTCCTCCCATCTCTAAAACCATCCCAAAAAGACATGCAGGACACTGCTGGAGAAGCAAGGACGAACTCATATGTGACGTTCTCCAATGGACTCCTTCACAGACATGCCAGTGCTGCCTGACCAACAAGAAATTATCTGCAATAGGTCTGTGCGGACACAGGATGTAGTTTGAATGACCTGGCGGAAGCAATGAATGATCGGGACGGATATATATATATATATATATATGCGTGTAGAGAGAGAGAGACAGAGACAGAGACAGAGAGAGAGAGAAAGCCAGGCAGATCTGTGTTATCAGCGCGACTTGATGACGATGATATATATATATATATATATATAATCGTATAATTTTCATTTTAATTTGTAACGGAATGATAAATACCATGCATCTGCGATGTACACATGAAATGAACGTTATTTTTCAATTATAAATATTCTTGATACGAAGGGATATCTGTGAAATGTTATTTAGAACCCCTTTCTAATTCCTAAATAAAAGAACATCATTATGGACTACTATTAGGTCGAAGAAACCACAGATCAATAGGTCATCTAGTTTCAATTATTTATTATGCAAAACTAATGGTTCTTGAGCCTGACTTTCAGAAAAAGAATGATTCACAGATCATATGGGAATTGTTCTTAAGATCTGCTTCATTTCTATAAAAGTTACTAAAGATCAACTGTTAGATGTGAACATATTTGCCTCAAAGAGATTCAACCATCCTCAGTGGAATGTTTTGTCTGGTGCAGTGAATTAAATTTTTGACATGCTCAACGTTATAATTATTTGTACTTCTAACATCCCGTATGACTTCAGTTTGACTTAAGGTTAAAATTGTCTGCATATTCTCCTTCTTTCTTTCTCTCTATCTTTTCTCACACACGCTCTCTCTCTCTCTCTCTCTCTCTCTCTCTCTCTCTCTCTCACTTTCTTGATATCTGTCTGCCTGCGTCTCTCTCTCTCTCTCTATATATATATATATATATATATATATATATATATCAAACCTATTTTTCTCAGTTTGTTTTCCTTAAGGCTACTCTAACAGATAACGATGCAAACACACACAAACACATATCATATATGCAGACATACCTAAAGATAAGCACACAGAAAATATACACATGTATGCATGCATGCAGACTCACAAATAAACAGAGATTGATAGTTACACACTAAAGCAAACATACAGAATGTCACGTAGATACACACACACACACACACACACACACACACACACACACATGTATATATATATTTGTATGTGTATTCATGTATATATATATATATATATATATATACATACTTAAAGACACATAGATGGACAGACATACATAAAAAACACACATATAGACAATTGTACAGACATTCGAACACACACACAGAGACACCCAGACACACGTATATATATATATATATATATATATATAAAGCGACACACACCAACACACACACACACACACACACATATATATATATATATATGGGGGTGAATTCGATAGGTTTCCAGACTTTTTTGTACAGGCATCTAAAATTATCGTTGACTCTTGAAAATTCAGTATGTTATTGCTATACATCTTAAGAGATGACTGGCCAATTTTTATGATTTCAGCTTCAAATGAACAGCTACAGCAGAAATTGAAATACACCCTACTAAACCCTGATTGTCACAGCTGGTGAATTTCAAAAATGTCATCTGACACTTTAGAAGAACGATATGCAATAAAATTCTGTTTTAAACTGGGGAAAACATGCCACAGAAACATATGGAATGCTTCTGACTGCTTTTGGAGCATCTTGCATGAATCGAGCATCAGTTTTTGAGTAGCATAAGAGATTCAAGGAAGGCAGGGAGCCTGTAAAGGATGATGAGAGGTGTGGAAGGAGTAAGGAAGTCAATAGACCAGAGTTGATTGGCCAAAGGGTTAGGGTTACTATGTTGAGGTTTTAAGGGAGTTCAAGAAGAGATTCCATCGGAAGAGGCCAGCACTCTTCAAATCAGGTCAGTGGCATATCTACCAGGACAATGCACCAGTCCACAACACCATCCTTGTCACAGACTATTTGACCAAGATGGACATCAAGACAGTTCGTCAACCTCTCTGTAGTCGAGACCTTGCTCCCAGTGACTTTTGGTTATTCCCTAAGCTCAGAGGCTGTCGTTATGAGACAATTGAGGAGATGAAAGAGGCAGTGACGAAGGTCATTGACACGCTCACACAAGGGGACCTCTATGGGGCCTTCCAGAAGTTGTTGGAACGGTACAACAAGTGCATTGCAGCCGGAGGAGATTACTTTGAAGGGGACTCGATTTTCATGTGTATATATAGGACTTACACTCCTATAATTTAAAATGGGCGGTATGCCACTTGTTGCGAAACAAAGATGGTGGACTCACATAAATAATCAGTTTCGGGAAACCCTTGGCCAGGAGAATCACATGATCTGTGCTTAAAACTACGTCCTCATTTGAATTTCGTTCTGCTTTTTTTGGAGCCAATTCCAAGACATATCTTGTATAAATACTTCGTCTTCAAACTCTCTTTCTCTTTTTCACAATTTCACTTTCAGGGCTAGCACACTCTCTCCAGTTTGACGGCTTTATTCACCAACAGACGTTAAACGCCACAAAATGGATAAGCCACACAAACATTCCTTTCCTCAGTATACTTTGTCTATGAGACTTTTTCCAGCCTCAAAATCTGCAATTGTTTCGAACCCCAAAAAGAAACGATCATTTAGAAATACGTCATAAACATGAATAGGACGCTTATATTATTTAACTCTTTCTGTAGTTTTAGTTGTGTTAGACACCCTCCCCCACACACAGAGGACTATTTTACGAACAATAATAGAAACCTAGTAATATTCTAAATTTATCATTGCACGTTTTGTTATGAATATAAATTTGTATTGTTTGTCGCCTCGTTTTGAATGTTCCTTTTGTCCGCGCCGTTTCATATATTTATACTCATTTACTTCATTTACTACATTTGTCTCGATGTGACTATTTTCCAAACATAACATACCACTAACCTAAGCCAATAATACGCCACTAAACATATACTAAACTTTACCATTAAATTTTGGGGGACCAAACATATCTACCAAAATAACATGTCCCCCTACATGTACTATTTACAAAAGTGCCCATACAAAAAAAGTCTGTGAAGTTATTTAATGATCCTCGTATATAAAGATGCCCAGATAAATAGACAAACTGACCAATATGCACACACACACACATACACACACACAAACATATATATATATATATAGGTAAAGACGCAAAGATATTCAAACCCATATATATATGTTATATATATATATATATATATATATATGCAAGAATTAAGACTCAATCTCTATGTATAATGTCATTAGAAGAAAACTCAGATCTGGTTAAATTGTCATTATAAATTTATTTCGGCGAAGAATATCATTATACACTTCCTCAGATCAGATGACTCCATATGTTTAATTTCAGTTGTAAAAGGAGCAGAAATGGATTACAGTCTATATATATGTATGAAAAAAAAATTCTTAGGCGAAATTAAAGGGGATTAAAAGGGAATATATAACAATAGCCATACATCGAGCACTCCCATAGATTTACATGAAATTTCTCATATATTCTATTCGTGAATAATCCATTCCCATTGTCTTTGGACACTCAATGGATATTACTGATATATGTATATTGCGAGAGAGAGAGAGAGAGAGAGAGAGAGAGAGAGAGAGAGAGAGAGATTCTTAATTGTTTTGTTTTACTGAGGAAGTTAAATTAGATATTTTGTACAGCAGGCAACTTATCCTTTACATAGAGGAATATAATAACGGCTTTAATATGAGTGGGTAGACTTCGATTTTTTTACTTTGAATCTCTATTTGAGCATTGTCTTCAATAAATCAATCGAGAAAGATACAAAAAGAAATGTAGGATTTTTTACTTAATTCATATTGCTTTGAGTAAGTTTTTGTCTAATCATTTTTTTCCTAAATTTGGGTATTCATGGTTTCCTTGGAAGTGATTATTCAATATCTTTATCAAATAATTCTAGTACCAACGATCACTTGTAATGGCGGAAAATACACAAACTACTTTATGCACGACACGGTTCAAGTGAAAAGCTGAAATGAAGTTACGGCAAGTCTCCTCCGTACCTCTTGTGTTTCGTGGGGGTGTCCTCGTGGTGTAATGGTTAAAGTGATGGACTGCGGTATCGTAGTAAGCGAGTTCGTACTCCAGTCGCGCTGTTACATTCACTTTCGGGTAAATACCTTTGGAAAATGTATCGCCCCTCTTATCCTCCCATCTATGGGTTAAATAGTATTACGACAGTTCTTCTAGGAGAATGGCTTTGGCATTAAATAACCTACAAAGATCGATATGCGATTAAACAAAGAAACCGAACCGAACCTTGTGTTTCTTCTGTATGCATGATTATTCCGACTCAGTTACACTGATGTTATCGTTGTAAGAAGTGCAATCGGATATTTGAGTTCAAATATTTTACGAAGCGGGATGGATTTCATATCACACCTTTACTCTTGGGATATATATGAATCCCGTCTTTTCTCCTACCAGTTATGGGTAAATAGGGCAGACTGGACTTTAAAACTTTGATATGGCAACCGGTCAAGGATAAAACAAAAAAAATCTGAATTCAAGCATATTAAACTCTGCTTAAAATTAACCTTGTGTCACATTCGGTTCATATTAGATTGGGTGGGTAGATATATACTCATTGAAGTCAGCAGTATCTGGAAAAGGTTCGACGGGAAATAAATTGACAGTAAAAATGTCACGAAGATGAAAGAAAATGTCGGAAAGAAGTAACTAGGTAGAGCAAGATTACTTCTTGAAATCCAAAGATCTCCAACAGAAATCTTATCAAAGGAATTAATATCTGTGCATTGAACCATTCTTAAAATGAACAATAGAGGAACTGAGATAGGTGGATCAAATTGATGACTATGCACAAGGCCTTTCATCTGAGAGATGACATAGACATGCTCAGTGTGTTAAGAAAGAAAGGAAGAGGACTCGCCAATATCATGGACTGATTGTATAAATAAAAGAAGAAAGAAAGACTGCCTATGGTAGCTTGTGCCAGCTATATCAAAAGAAATAAGTAAGGAAAAACAGAAAAAAGAAAACATTAAAAAATCTAGAAATAAAAACTGGAGAGGAAAACAATTGTATGGATACTTCAAGCAATAAACTAAAGAAATTGCGCATTTGAGGAGGTGGAACTGATTAAGAATGGGAAACCTAAAAGGAGAAACAGAATGTCTTTTTGTAGCTGGAAAAAATTACCCCATACGAACTAGTTATATCAAAACAAAATTTATAATACACAACGGTATAACAAGAGTAAATTATGAGCTAAAAGAGATGAAACAATAAACCAAATAATAAGCGAATGTTGCTAACTGGCAAAAAGGAATACACGACTAATCATGATTGCATGGGAAACTGATCAATTGGGAATTGCATAAAAATTAAAATTTGACCATGCTGACAATATGCAAACCAGAATCTGCCCTAGAAAATAAGTCATAACATTCTCTGTGATAAAAATATAAATGAATCACCGATGTCAATAAGGACACCTGACATAGTGTCTATTCTAAAAGAAAACGTGAATACCTTGACCTTGCGAAAGAACTGGAAAAACAATGGAACATGAAAGTGACGGTACTATCGATTGTATTTAGAGCACTTTGAACAATTACCAAAGGACTGATTATGGGACTGGGGGACTTTTAAATTTGAGGGCGAGTAGAGACCTACCATGCAACAGCACTATTAAGATCGGTCAGAATACTAAGAAGAGTCCTGAAGACGTGAGAAGAGTTGCTGTCACTCAAACTCCAGTGGAAGACCATCGGTTAATTCTGGTATGAAACATTTTCAAAGGAGTAATAATACTAATAATGCCGGAAGAATTGCACATCGGAGAATTAATTGAGGTTATCTAGATTACTGCATTGTTGGAACAATACAACAAGTACATTGCAGCCGGACGAGATGACTTCGAAGGGGACTAGAGTTTCTTGTGTTTACTTTCAATAAAAGTGTCCTTACGAAAAAAGTCTGGAAACTTATTTAATGATCTTCGTAGATTGGAAGTTGAAAAAACTGTGAAACATAAAAGTGACATTTATACCAATTGTAATTAATGCTCTTGGTAAAGTCATCAATGGATTAGTAAAAGGTCTTGGAAATAAGAAGATGAGTGGAGACAATCCAAACTGCAGTATTGTTGAGACCGGTGATGTGACTGAGACTAGTTCTGGAGACTTGAAGGAAGTTGTTGTCCCTCAAACTTCAGTGAACGACCATCAGCTTACGCAGATGTGAAAAAATAAAAATAAATAAAAAAAATATTAATTTACCAATATCGAAAATGTCTTTTTGTCCACACACACACACACACACACACACAAATATATATATATATATATATATATATATATATATTAACAGTGTTGGTTTTTACTAAATCACTTTGTGGGTTTGTGTCGAACCAAGTGCAATGGCAGCTAAAAGACACAAACATCTATCCTACAATCACCAGGGAGATACTAAAACAAGCACCAGCCGACAACAAAACATAAAAAAATGCTTTCTTTGTCTCCACGAAAAGTTAGCCATCATAACCTACCCATCACAAAACACCCTAAAAATAAATAAAAAATCTGAAATCCTTTCAAAAAGTAGGCACGAAAAAAATACCTGCTCTCACAATTCGATCCATTCACATAACCTATGAAAACAAAAACACTGAAGTAAGTACCATTTTCTCCACCAACCACTACACAATATATGAACCATCTTTCTCCATTAACCCCCATATTCCTATCCAAACGCCTCGACTATCTCTTAATTTTACTTTTAATGAGAATTAAGAATATACCCCAACACTCTACATTCATCTTATCTACAACGTACACTCTAGCCTTTTCTACAATAGTGTATATATCACACAACATTGACACAAAGCATATAACTCTTAAGAATAACCATCCCAACCGCCCAACTATTACCCATACCACTCAAACCGGCCATCTATTTCCTTAATCATTTTTCTTAATTTTATAATGACAACAGTTTGCTCTTCAGTCATAATCATCATCGTACATAAACATACTATTATTGTAACCCCTTTATTATTTTCATTACGCAGGTTCCACCAAAAAGAACTATGGTAAATATAATATTTACACAACATTTCATCAATACAATATTATTATATCCTAGCCCAACCGCCTTGCCTAAATATTATACCAACATTGTACAATATTACATTGCAATACAATATACCCTTACTTATACCCATTGTGATTCTGGTCTACCATAATATAAGCGTTTAAATACGCTTACAAATAAAATCTGTATTCATTCCCCTCGACATGCAATGATGATGCTTTGTTCCTTAGCTATAGTCACCGACAGATACAGAAATAAAATAATGTAGCGAAATATTAAGATACACCTACGAATTCAAATCCTCTTATACAACGCACTGCGTTAGCAAATTCACTTAAACTCCTACAAATACACATTAATACGCAACTATAACCTATACACGCATACGCGCACACACACGCATACACACACACACACACTTACAACCACACGTAAAAAATCATACAAAACCACAACGGTTTTTGACTGAATTTTTTCGATTTTTGATTCATTTCATTTTCTTAACTGCCTAATGATTGTTGTTTTGAAAAAACTCCATGAAACCAAGGGGTTGCAGTCTAAATTCCATGAATTAGATATATATATATCTAATATATATTTAATTATTATTATTATTATTATTATAATATACGCATATATACACACAAACACACACAGTTGTAAATACATACATCTTTGTATATGCGTACCTGTATATATGTCTGTTTTTTTCTCTATCTTTATATATATATATATATATATATTGTTTGTTTGTATATGTGTGTGTATATATGTGTGTCAATGTGTCTTTATACAATACATGCATGAGTACTTATATGTGTGTTGTTTATCTGTCTTTCTGTATGAGAGCATGTTTGTATAGGTGTGTATCTCTATGTGTTGTATACTACTCATAGCCATAAAGATATCAATCACAACAATAATATAAATGCATAACAGTGTTGGTTGTCACTAAATCACTTTGTGGGTTTGTGTCGAGTCACTTGTAATATAATATGGAACGTGCTCAATATCTTGGATAGACCTATAATAATAATAATAATAAGTGAATATATATATATATATATATATATATATATATATATATATATATATATATATTTCTATCGGTGTGTATGTATGTATGTATGTATGTCAATATTGGGGGTTTCATTTGTTTTGATTTTATGAGATTCAAACATTCTGGGTTATTTGAGGCCTAATCCTCTTTATACACACTGAATATATATCAATTGTAAGCACATTTTTTTAACATTATTAAACGAATCTACGCTCATTAACAATTCAATTAAACATTAATTATTTGTTTACACATAGTGAAAATGATCAAACTGTTCTAATTTAAACAATTCAATTTACCATCAGTCATTTGCTTGTAGTCAGCGTAAATGTCAAACAGTTCTATTTAACCCACAAATAGGACCCAATCAGGTGCTACCATTCCGGACCAGAGTGAACCTGATAGTGAATGCAACGCGTACTGGATCCTCACCATCAGTTTTTTAGAGTCATAAACAGGACACTCGTAGGGTGGAGTCTAACCCCTTTGCAGAGATGCAGTCGGTGGATTCTATAGCCCCAACTTACTGGGCTCTCGACTTGATTGTCTATTCGTATACATACATATATTTATACGTTCACTGTGTCTCACTTTTTATCTGTTAGTCTTTATATATTCATGCATATTTCTCTCTATATATATAGTGACAACAATTATTTCGTGAGTAAGGAACTAACCTACTACAGTTTCCCCTAAGTGGCTCATCAGGGTACTTAATCCTGATTAGATACCCTGATGAGCCGCTTAGGCGAAACTGTAGTAGGTTAGTTCCTTACTCACGAAGTAATTTTTGTCCCTGTCTCACGAAATAATTTTTGTCACTATTTTGCTCTACTTAGTATTTAGCACTTTTTTGCACTTGTAGCTTAGCAGCAATTTACGGTGTTTTTTTTTCTTTTGACCAATCGATTGCGTATCTGTTGATTTTTTTTAAATTGGCGTGACAAGGTTGCTCTTTTTTTTTTTTTTCCAATATATTTTTCCCCTAGAGAGTGATTTGTTGTATATTTCTATCATCGAATTACTTGCGGGTGTTTCACTTACCGTAAGTGCTTTTATTCTGTAAGTTTATATATATATATATATATATCATCATGTCGTGCCGCCAGCATGGATATCTCTGACCCTCTCTCGCCATTTCTCCCTATAATTCATAGCTTTTGACAGGTCTTCAGGATTACATCCCGTATCCTCACATAGCTGCTGTATGTATGTTCGAGCTGGTCGGCCATATGCGGGGGTCCATAGGAGTACATCACTGATGAGTTCGTCCTTGCTTCTCCAGCAGTGTCCTGCGTGTCTGGTTCGTCTAACTTGTATAGTTTTCGTGATGGGAGGCAAGTGGCCGTATAATTGGTGTCTTGTAGGGTGTTGTCGCCAGGACTTGCTCAATATTGCTCTCAACATTCTTGTGTAATTGCCGTCTAGTTTCTTCTTCAGCCGTTTAGTTAGCGTCCCAAGTAGTGCAACCATATAGCAGTATCGATACGACTGCTGCCTGGAAGAAACTGCATTTCATTTTATCGGTCAGGTCTAAGTGTGTACGTTTGTGTGTGTGTTTGGTTTGGTTTGGTTTGGTTCTATGTCATACCAACCATTGTTGGTTATTTAACGATAAATCATATTTATACATATACATTAAATATATATGATTTATAAACATTTGGTTGATAACATTTTAAAAAGAATCTGAATTAATCTTTTTGACGAATAGTTAAATGCTATCTGAAACGAATAATTAAATTTACTATAAAGCAATTGTCTGCATACAGTTAAATGGTTTCAAGTTTTGCTCTGTGACAGTATCAACTTAACATCAGTCATTTGTTTCCACAAATTTAATTACATATACATGATATATACGAGATTAGTTTGTCGGTAATTCTATTTGTAAATGAATTAGAACGAATTCGTTTGCACACTAGTATTGCTATTGTTTTTTACACCGTTTAACGCTTACAAATATTTATATCTAACGCTAATCATCATCATCTTAATGTCGAGTGGTAGCACGGATATCCCTGACCCTCTCTCGCCACTTTTCCCTATCGTTCATCGCCTCTGGCCGGTCTTCTGGACTACATCCCGTATCCTCACATAGTTGCTGAATGTATGTTCGTACTGGTCGTCCTGCTTTTGGTCGGCCTGCTTTTGCTCGGCCATGTGTGGGGGTCCATTAGAGTACATCACTTCTGACTTCGTCCCTGCTTCTCCAGCAGTGTCCTGCATGTCTGGTTTGTCTAACTTGAATAGTTTTCGTGATAGGAGGCAGGTGGCCGTACAGTTGGTGTCTTGTGGGGTGTTAACGCAAGGACTTGTTCAATATTACTCGCAGCATTCTTGTGTAATTGCCGTCTAGCTTCTTCTCCAGCCGTTTTGTTGGAGTCCATGTAGTGCACCCATAGAGCAGTATCCATGCGACCGCTGCCTGGAAGAAACTGCGTTTCATTTTATCATTTAGGTCTGATTTCCATATAATCGATAGCCTATTGATAGCTGTCCATGCCTTCGTTAACCTCGTGTCGATGTCCTTTTCGATTGATGCGACGCTGCTTCCTAGGTAAGTGAATTTGTCTACTAGTTTAAGAGGGGTTCCGTCTAGAGTGGAGATGTCACCTGTTTGATTATAGCTCATATATTCCGTTTTGTGTGCATTGACATAGAGGCCTATGCCTGCAGCGGCTCGTTGCAAACTATGCAGTAGTGTTTCGGCTTGGTTGGGTGTATTTGCCAGTATCGCTATGTCATCGGCGTAGTCGGCGTCGGTAATTGTTTGTGCGGGGTACCTTCTGCTTCTTTTCTTTGTCAGCTCGAAGCCGTTCTCTCTGATTTTGTCAATCGATGTTCTAAGTACGTAGTCTAGACAAATGATAAAGAGGTATGGAGCTAGCGTGTCCCCTTGTAGTACTCCTGCTACAACGTCGAAGTATTCTGTGTCTCCATCTGGTGATCGTACTTTTACTTTGGTGTTTCTATAGAGAATCGTTATTGCTGGTACGGTTTCTTTAGGTAGGCCGTATGCTAGTAGAATTTGTTCCATCTTTCCTCTGTGAATGGAATCGAAGGCCTTGGTAAAGTCGACAAATAGTAATGTCGCTTGTAGGTTTTTTGCCCGTACACCTTCAAGGATTCTATGGATGGTTAATATTTGTGTGGTCGTGGATCTATTTCTTCGGAAGCCATTTTGGTTTATCCTAAGGATGTCTAACGCTTATAATTCTATTCAATATTAATCATTTGCTTTAACACACTAAAGTGCTTTGCTATTTATCACTAATTATTTTATTCAACACCCCTCATTTATTTGCGCATTGTTAAATGGTTCAAAATATTGCTATATATCGCTAACAATTCAATCCAAAATCAGTCATTAATTTTCCGTAATTAAATAGTCAAAGAGTTCTATTTCTAATAATTCAATTTAGCTAGTAATTTTTTGCTCACCATTTAAGTTTCAAACAGTTCTATTTAATCCAAAGATAGGACCGTAACAGCTGCTACCACCCCTGGCCAAAGTGAACCTGGAAGCGATGGCAATGAAGGGGTACTCCGTATTCCTCAAAATTCTATTAGGGGATTTAAACTTCAGATTGTTTGGTGTCATAATTGTTAGGGGTCTTATCCCTCAACACAGATGTAGTCGGTGAATTCAACAGCCCAAGCCGACTGAGCAACTGTGTGTGTGTGTGTGTGTGTGTGTGTGTGTGTGTGTGTGTGTGTGTGTGTGTGTGTGTGTGTGTGTTACTAAATCACGTCGCTTGTGGAAAATGAATTTAGTAAAGGCATTTACCATCGCCAAAAAATAGAATTCTGAAAAGGGAAGTTTGACTGCAACATCGTGGCAGCATTATATTAAATGTTATTATTGTCAGTCGAAAATTCCCCACCGAAATCAAACTAGCCGCTGTACATGTGACGATAATTGCCTCATTAAAACTCTTAATATTTCTATAGTGAACCTTTTTCTTTTATATGATTACTGATTGCTTTATGTCAATATTTACTACAAGAGTTCTGTATGGGGAAAAAGATCAATTTTCTGTGGTGGATAAAACAGAAATCTTCCCTGGGGAGATAATCGTTGAAAGAAGATTGTAATAATTTCGTATTCTTTACGTACGCAATACAAACGTTTTCAATCAAAAATAAGTTTACATTGTTTTTTGTTCTTTCTTTTCTTTTATTTTGTTTCGTTTTGTTGCTTTATTGATTCCAGTTTTTTAATTTTTTTTTTTGTGTATCAAGAGAGGCATTATCGTTCCCTATTAGTGGCTTAAATTGCTTGTCCTAACTGGCAAAAATCGGAATATTTGTTACTAAACTTGTTATGATCATGAAATGGGTTTCCCTTGAGATACTCTAAATATTTTGGCGACATTAGAAAAAAAGCTAATCTACACAACTTGAAACGATAAACAATTCTCTATACACTAGAGTGAATAAACGACAGAAAAATAAGGAAGCAAAAACGAATTTATTTCCTTGTCGTTTAAGAAGAAATAAAACAAATTAAAGAAGAAATTAATGAGATATTGCTAATTGTAGTTTATAGTAAAATAACGAATTCTACAGACAAACACAAATCTCAAATAATGTGTTAGAGAGTCAGTACCTTATTGACATGAGAGCTTTCGGGACAGTTGCTAGCTGTGGTTATACGGAGAAGCGGAGAGTAAGCAAAAATGATATCATATTGTCTCAAACAATATATTACCTTCTACATGGACTAATGTTGAAATAGTTCAGTGAATTTTTAGTTGTGTTTAATGGTAACTAATACGACAGGAAAGAGAACTTCCTTCAAGATTAAAAATTCAAAGAATGGTTTTCAATTGACTATAGTACAACGATGTCGAAATGAATACCTCTTGGCAATTGAAAACAATTTCCTCGACAATTAAGAATTTGTTTTGAAGAAATTAATTTCAGGAAGATTTGCTTAGTATTCGAGTGAGTGAAAAGTTTTTTGCAAAGTTTTTGTCGTACACACTAGTTTTCGGCTCTTATATTACTTGTTTTGTGTGCATTGACATGGAGGCCAATGCTTGCGGCGGCTCGTTCCAGACTATGCAGTAGGGTTTCTGCTTGGGCGGGTTTATTTGCCAGAAGCGCAATGTCATCGGCGTAGTCAGCGTCGTTAATTGTTTGTGCGGGGTACCTTCTGCTTCTTTTCTTTGTCAGCTCGAAACTGTTTTCTTTGATTTTATCGATCGATGTTCTAAGCATGTAGTCTATTATCAAACAGGTGACATTTCCACACTAAACTGTAGCTCTCTGAAACTAGTTGACAAGTTCACCTACCAAGGAAGCAGTGTCTCATCAACCGAGACAGACATTGACACGCGACTAACAAAAGCATGGACAGCTATCAATAGATTATCGGTCATATGAAAGTCAGGCCTGACTGATAAGATAAAACGCAGTTTCTTCCAAGCAGCGATCGTGTCGATACTGCTATATGGATGCACTTCATGGACACTAACTAAACGGCTTGAGAAAAAGCTTGACGGTAACTACACAAGAATGCAGCGAGCAATATTGAACAAGTCCTCGAGGCAACACCCAACAAAGCTGCAGCTATACGGCCACCAACCACCCATCATGAAAACTATTCAAGTTAGACGAACAAGACATGCAGGACACTGCTGGAGAAGTAGGGACGAGCTCATAAGTGATGTACTCCTATGGACCCTTACACATGGGCGAGCAAAAGTAGGCCGACCAGCTCAAACCTACATACAGCAGCTCTGTTGGGATACGGGGTGTAGACCTGAGGATCTGCCGTAAGTGATGAATGACAGGGAAGGGTGGCGAGGGAGGGTCAGGGATATCTGTGTTGATGGCATGACAAGATGATGATGATGATATCACTTGACGGAAGCAGTTTAGACCGTGGAGTGATTAGCCACTGTGGTTGACGTTATTGTGGTAGTTGATACGCTGGCATGTTGAACATTGCTTCACTAATTCGGGAAGATATTCTTTAAGAGTTTGAATTAGGTCATAAGGTCGGGAAGATATTCTTTAAGAGTTTGAATTAGGTCATAAGGTCACGGAATGAATAAAAAGTGAGATATAAATAAGCAGTTGATCACAGAAGAATAACGAGATGGTTTAAGAATTCTACTTATGCTGAAAAAACCTCCACAATCAGAGAAGAATATGTAGTTCTAAAATGAATTTCAAAGCCGTGCTTCAAGCGATAGAGGCAATATTCTGCGAGTAAGTCTCGGAGCATTTCAGGTGAGCTTGGCATTTCACTATCCAGTGAAGTTCATCACGTTTAAAACTCGACGAAAGCATCTGAAGCTGCCGAGTTGTGCTTGACGTTAACGATAAATCCTTGAATTTTAATTTGGTTTTGATTTTAAATAATGAAATGAAAATTGCTTTGAATTTATTTCTTTAAAAATATCACTGATGACCTGAGCGTTGTGTCTTGAAAATCGCGTGTCAAGCCTCTTGATTTTCCGGTACTAAGTGCCCAAGGTATGATCTATTTATTCAGGTGTCTTATTTGCATACAATGTTACACCTCCCTGAACCTGCAAGGTTTGACGCACTTACTTGGTCTATCAGTTCTGACAACTCTTGAAGGTCTCTGCCACTTTTGAATTTGTTCTTCTGTCCTTTTTAACGGACATTTTGGTCTATCTTGATCTTCTTCTAAATCTGTTACGTCATTCCCAGTTTCCTCCCTGTTTTGTTCTATTTCATTTTCCTCTTCCTCGGTTTCCTCGTGTTCCTCAGTTTCCTCGTGTTCCTCCTTAGGCATTTCTACATCTTCAGACTCGAACCTGGCTCTTAATTGGTCAGCATGAACTAATACTGGCTGCCTTTTCTAGTACAGTCGTGTTCTGTCCTTTTTGTACAGTGAACTTCGTTCTCTCTCGGGCTCTGCCTCCTTATTTCTTTTATATCAAACTTTCTCCTCTATAGCGAATTATATGGTTATTGGGGCTCTAATTTTTCTGCCCATTAATGCTGTTGGGCTTTGCTTTCTATCTGCGTGAGGAACCGTTCCATAACTTAAGTGGAAATTAGGGATGTATGCTTCAATATTCTGGTTGAACGATGAAAACGCTTTAAAACCCATTTTTACAGTTTGGATCATCCTTTCAGCTATTCTGTTTGACTGAGTGTTGTGTGGAGGTATTTTTCCTTAACCACAACAATAAAATTTCATCATAGAATTCCGGTGCGTTGTCCGTGACAATGGTCTTAGGCACTCCATTTCATGCAAATATTGTTCTCAATATTTGTCTTACAGTAGTATCTTTCCTATCTCTCACATTTTTTAAATTCTGGCCAACCCGAGAAGGAATCTACTAAGATCAAGAATAAACCAATGTTTCGGATATGTGCATGATCCATGTGGACCCTTGTCAATAGCGTCCCCTATTTGGGCCACGTATGTATTTTGGTTTGTCTAAATGTTCTCATCTCTGTACATTTAGGGTATCTTTTTATGTGTTCGTCAACATCTTTACAATACCCCGGCCAAAGACTGTAATCTCAATTTCCTTTGCATCGCAACGACTCTGCTATGGATATCGTTGTGCACGCTTTTAATCATGTCCTTCTTTAAAGTTTGGGGCGGCACTACTGCGTCTGCACTAAACATAATGTCCTTCTCTACCGTTATTTTATGTCGTGCTTCTTTGAATGGTCTCTCCGCTATAGTACAGTTACTCCATACATTCTTTCTTATGCGTTCAAGTATTCCGCTTAGTATCGGCTTTGTTGGGTTTCTCTGCTGGGTGTTTTGCGAGATAGTACGTCCATCTCCATCCATTGTATAATTCTATCCTCCAAATGTTCATGTTCCTCTCCATTTTCACCCTAAAATCTTAGACTGGATAGTGCCTCCACATGTAGGATGGTGTTTCCCCTAACGTATATAATGTCAAAATCAAACGCCATGATTTGGATTGCCCACCTTAAAATTATTGACAATGTTACTCTGGGTAACTTCTTCCTCGGATTGAATAAGAATTCCAGGGGTTTGTGGTCTGATTTTAAGAGGAACTTTTTGTCCAACAAAAAAGTTCTGTGCTCTCTTCATACTACAAACAATGGCTAATGCTTCCTTTTCAATGTTAGAATAATTGTATTCTGCCGACATGAGCTTTCTGGACAGATACATGATTGGATGACCCTCTTGAGATACAACAGCTGCTATGGCTCCTTCACTTGAGTCAGTTGTTAAGGGAATCTCTTTTTTAGGGTCGAAAATTGTTATTACCGGTTTACTTGTCAAGGCCTTCTTTAATGCTTCGAAAGCTTTCTTTTGCTTCTGCGTCCAAGTAAATTCTAGGTTTTTTACGCATTTCAGCAAATGATTATAAACGCTCACTATATCTGGGAAGATACCTGCGGTAGAGATTAATTAATCCTAAGAAGGATTCCAATTCTTTGTTGTTCGTGGGCTTTTCCATTTCCACAATTTTGTTGGTTAGCCTTTCGTCAGGAGACATTCTTTCTGTAGATATTTGATATCCTAGATAAGATATTTTTTCACAGTCTAATTTACATTTGTGTCTATTTATTATCATACTCACCTGTTTTAATCTCCCAAGGACTTGTTCTGTTTTACTCTTTAATTACTCCCTGGTGTGGGCTCTCAGGCATATATCGTCTTGATATATTATTACGTTGTCCACTTTTCCTAATAAGATTTACTCGATGACGCTTTGAAAAATATGACCAGCAATTTTAATTCCAAAGGGCTAGCGAGACCATATCAATAATCCCATGGGTGTTTTCTGTGTGGTACTTTCTTTAGATTTGTCGTCTATTTTAATCTGTTAGTAGGCCGACTTTGTAGGTCGATTTTCGCAACGTGTTTCATATTTGCCAGTTCATGATAGGCGGTTTCAATGCTTGGTAAAGGAAACAAATCTGAACATATCGGGTGGTTGACGCCAATTTTGTAGTAACTTCATATTGTAATATCCATATTGATCTTTTATTGGCGACTATTGGTGACGCCCAATCGCTTCCCCCGTGAGTGACTTTTTCCTAAATACCCTGCTGAATCATTTTTTTAGCTTTGACTCGACAATAGGTAAAATGTGTATGGGTAATCGACTTGCTTGGATATATCTAGAATGGTAGTTCTCTTTCCAGCGAATGTTTGCTTTATAACCCTTAAGTAATTGTTATGGGACCTTACCTACCCATTGATGGACTCTTCCAAATCATATATTAATCGAGAGCCAAGTACTCTCGTTTGGATGAATAGTCAGCCGGTCGTAGAGACTGGATATTTGACTGACTAGATTACGCCACCACTTTTCTCTGTATCTTGTTACTTCAATATATTCTTAAACTTATACCGTGTTCCGGTTTATCTTTTCGTGGTCCCAAATTGGGTCCACATCAGTAATCCTATTTCTTTTTCTTCCATAGAATTAACTAATTTCGATGTGTCAACTTTTAATACATCTATACCTATCAGTATATGGTCTTTGATACATGCCACGACTGTAATAAGTTTAATCTCAAAGCGATTCTTAGTTTCAAACGTACCTTCAAAGGTGTCTGTTTTGATTATGGTACCATCGAATTGTTTTAGTTGCAACGTTGACTTTTTAAGCCTCAGCTTTTGCTGTGGCCAGTTAGGGACCAGAAAGAAAACACAGAAGAAGAGAAACAAGTGTACTGAATGATATATATGTATATACAAAATAAGGTGTTTGTACAGTAGGTAGAAGTGTCTAGTTCGACTGCTGTGAGGAGGATTTTCCGATAGTGAATAGGGCCAGTATTTATGAAGGAGGAAGAGTTCATTATCGTATAGATAGGTTACCATAGCATCATCATCATCATCATGTCGCGCGGCTAGCACGGATATCCCTGACCCTTTCTCTCCATGTCTCCCTATCATTCATCGCCTTTGGTAGGCCTTCGCCAAAAATTTACTGGAATAAGTATTATGTTAGAGCCCCAATCTACTTACATGAGGAAGTATTTCCTATTTATTTTTACCTTTTCTCTAGTTTTGTTGGTGTGTTTAGCGTGAAAATTTTAGCCCCTCCTCTATCCACTTGCGTGTCTTTAAGTTCCTCAATTTTTTTGTAACTGCGCACCTTCGGGGCGGGATTTTTTCTTTTGCAAATGGACCGAAGGCGGGGCAATATTTTTCGCAGACATGCCGTTTGCCACAATATTTGCATAGAATTTCGTATTTTTGTACTGTACGCTTCTACTTCCTTTGGTTGTTGGTTAGACTTTTTTTTATTAATTCCAGTTGCTGCACGAACTCTATACATGTTTCTACTGTTAAATTAACACTTTGAAGAGTTTCCAATAACTTATATTTAAAAGCCGGGTCAGGCACACCTTCTATCCATATTTACCAACCCCTCCGCTCGGGCACGATATGACACAAGGTCAATTTTTCTAAGCGGGGTTTAACAGGTTTCAATTCAGAGTTTTCCTTCTCTTAGATAGTTGCCTCACCAAGGCTGAAGAACCTAGTCTGCCCTACTATTTACCCATAGCTGGAGGGAGAATAATTGGATTCATACCTTTCCCAAGGGCATTAGTGCTATGTGAAGTGCAATCAATCTCGTTCAGGATTTGAACTCGTGTCGCCGTGTTCATTTCCTACGACGATAACCATTACACCACTGGCACCTCCCAGGCATACCTTCTATCCAGCGTAGCATGATCAATTCATCTTCTGTGGTTATTTCACCGGTGGCAAGTCTTTCAAATTCGCAATATATAGTTCTTTCTTTCAATCGATGTAAAAAGTGTACAATAGGCTCATCGGGGCGCTGTCTTGTTTCCAGAAACTTCGTTGTTTTCGCGATGAATAAACTTTTCTCTGGTCTGATATTCCTTTTTATTACCTCGCCAATTTCATTGAAAGTCAACTCTTCTAGGGTAAGCCATGGTTGAAACTTTCTGGATTGCTTCGTACCCAGCTGTTGTGAGGAACAAGTCAGTAATTTCATTTTTCCTCTTCGCTTCATCTGTTTCTATGTTTCTTTACCCTTGTCAGCGCCTCATAGCATCTTATCCACGCTTCCACATACTCAGAATCGTCGAGTGTGGTCAGGCATCCTATCGGCGACGCCATTGTTATGCCTTTGAAATCGCGTGTCAAGCCACGTGATTTCCCAATGCTAAGTGCCCGGGGTTAGCTCTATTCATTCAGGTATCTCATTTGCATAAAATGCTACACTTAGAATACCCATACAACCGGTTGCCCAATCGGCTGGCGCTGTAGAATACTCCGACTGCTTCTATGCAGAGGGGTAAGACCCGACAACGAGTTTACTGAATATTACACTAAACAATTTGATGGTGATGCTCCAGTTATACTGGAGCATTGGGGAATGCAGAGTACCGTTTTATTGCTCTCTCTCTCCCTGGTCCACTCTAGCCTGGAGTGGTAGCATCTGATAAGATACTACCTATGGGTTAAATAGAACTAAACTCTGTACTGAATTGATTGAGATGGAACTGTTTTGACATTTAAACTGCGTACTTATACTAAACTGGGCTGTTTGAAATAGAACTGTTTATATGTATAGAAATGGATTTGGCATTACATAACCGGTTGATATGCAATGAAACCCAATAAAAGCGAACCAAACCTGAGCCAAAAAATCTGAATTCAGCTTTGGCAAGAGCCAGTAAAAAAGAAAAAAAAGGGTCAAGGAAAGAGAAAAACCTGGTTGAGGAGAAATTGTCACAGGTGAGTAATGCATTAAAAATACTTTAGAATCGATGTAACTTCATCCTGGCAAATTTGTTTAATATCAATAATTTCTGGTTCGTTTTTCTTTTATCTTATTTTCTGTTGCGTTTAGGTTGTTTTACACACTTCAGCAATTAAGTAAGCAGACATTTTGAAAAAATGATAAAATCATATTCGATGAAGTTTCAAATCCTATCCTATGCCCTGTGACTGATGTTAAATCGCAAACGGTTATTGCTGTCACAAGTCCCTGGACAAAACTGAAAATACGTTGATTGTAAATTAATGTTAGAGAATATACACTTTATATCTTTATATCTACTGTAATATTATTTGTAAATAGTAGTGAAGTGAGTAGAAAGAAGAATGATTTGATGCCTTGAAATGGCCCTGCATAAGTCCCACTAAATCAGAACGAAGTTGAAAGGCAGGAAGGTTTCACTGAAAAACCACACTGTCGTCCCTGTGTGCGTCCATTTCAGTTTCTCTTACTCCCTCTTACTCTGCTCTTTCTTATTGACTTAAGAACAAGAAAGATTTTGATGCTAATAAAAAATGAAATAGAAATATTAACAAGACTTTGGTGTAATTTTAAAGATATTTAAAAAATGAGTATTTATTCAGAGATGGTCGAGTGTCGGTTTGTGTTTCTTTGTTAAATGACATATCAAGCATCATGGGTTTTTAAAGCCAAAGCCATCCTTGTAGAAGAACAATAATGGTACTTTTTAACCCGCAGCTAGGAGGATAAAGAGGTTTACGCCTTTCCCAAGGGTATTAGCCCGAAATTGAACAATAGCTCGATTACAGTTTGAACAAGATTACTGCGATGTCAAAGTCAAGCATAGGCACAGCATAATTCCATCTGAGACTTAATCAGTTTTTTTCTCGAAATCTTCAGTATGATACCTGTTACAGTGGGAAGTGTTTTGTCGTAAAAATATTTAAAATAACACTTGTTTCAGACAATAGAAACAGGTGGCGTGGAGAGTTTAAAATTTGGTCAAATTACTTTTTAAATGTTTGCTGTCGTGGGTGTTTAAACAAATATAAATCATCCGGTCAAAACACCTGCGAAAGAGTGATTTTGGTTCTGTGGGGCTGAGCACCGTTTTATATTATCTGTTTGGCTTAAAACATTCTCAGTTAAATTACTTTTTGAATTTTGACTAGAAGGCAGATATGGGTGGTAAGTCTGACCACCTGTTTCGTCTATCTCTCATGAAATGACTCTCCTTTCAGACACCACCTGTTTCGTCTATCTCTCATGAAATGACTCTCCTTTCAGACACCACCTGAGTGTATTAAAACATAAAATTACGTTTCGGTTGAAGACATTAAGATTGCTTTTAGAAATGAATGATAGCGGATAATCAAATACAAAGTCTATTTCGTTAAATCAATTAACTAGCGGTATTAAAGTGAAAAACCGCCAGCAGAAGGACGGCATCAGAAAAAGAAAACAAATGAAATAAAATAAAACAATCGGAAATAATGACTCCAAGAAAATCGTTATTTTAAGGCCTATTTAGTGATAGAAAGTAGGCAACCTACATTCAGAGTAATCTACTGTTAGAGAGGAAGAAACGATAAAATTATAGGAGTACTTTGCCGGAAGAAAGGCCATTCAACAGCTAAAAGGGATTGCAAGAAATTTTGATGTCGAAACTTGAAGAATCTAGTTTGTATCGGAATTGAACCACGAGAAAAAAGCTCTCAGCCACACACACACACACACGCAAACACACACACTCTCTTTCTCTCTCTTTCTCTCTCTCCCCCTCACACACACTCACACACACACTCTCTCTCTTTCTCTCTCCCTCTCTCTCTCTCTCTCTCTGTCACACACACACACACACACACTCTCTCTCTCTGTCACACACACACACACACACACTTTAAAATGCAATTGCATTTTGACTGGCTATCGACTGACAGACAACAAAAGATAGCAGGAAACAGAAATTCTTGCGTTTGTGTTACTAGCAACCAAAATACCTTTTAACCAGAAAGAAGGTGAAAAACCTTTTCTCTCATCAGGAAAAGAAACCATGAACGGAAACTCGACCAGCGTTCACAGAAAGGACAGGCAAAAAGCCAAGCTGTATTTTGAATGTGTTTCACTCTCAGCTAACCGACATAACTGTCAAGCGTTGACAACGCAGCACACATTTTGATGACCACAAAACATACTGCCTTATGTTTCTTTTGATACTTCATAACAGAAATAGTACTACGCTGACTTTGCAATAGTCGTCGTATGAGAGTTGCCACTTGTGCATAAGACGGTTTTGTAACCCGAGACACAGAAAACAATACAGAAACCGAACAGAGAAAGGAAACAGCTAAAACTTCAAGTCTCTCTAAAAACCTACCTCTTTCTCTTCTTTCATGTTTAACTATCAAATTTAACAGACAATCCTGTCTTCTCTTTTTGCTTATGGATTCAAATTAATAAATCGAAAAGAGAATATTTATTAACACAGATATATGCACTGTTGAAATACGTTGTTAAGTTTATATTTACCTGGACTCTGTATATACTACAAGTATTGTACCTAGATTAACTCAGTTTAAATGTAGGGTTTCTTAAATATCTACATTACTTCCTGTTTATTTCGGGTAATTTTCCTTTGATGCATGGCAGCCATATTGTGCACTGTGAGATGCAAGCTAATTGTGAATAAATATCTTTCGGTATTTCATAGAATTAACGACAATCTTGTAATTGCTGTTGTAGCTTTAATTATTTATTTTAGATGGAGATGTATATGACGAGAGAGAAGTAGCTTTAATTATTTATTGTAAATGGGTATAAGATATGAGAAGGAGATATATTGGAATAGAGGGAAAGAAATACACAAATAGATAGATAGATAGATAGATAGATAGATAGATAGATAGATAGATATGAACAGGCTAAGATATATAAATATGAACTGTATAGGAGATAGATAGATAGACAGATAGAGAGAGAGAGAGTGAGAGAGAGAGAGAGAGATATGAACAGATGAAGATAGATAGATTGATAGATAGATGAGTAAGGCCAGACTGATATGGATATGGACAGAATGAGAGAAATATAGAAAGATTGATATATATATATATATATATATATATATATATATATATATATAGAGAGAGAGAGAGAGAGAGAGAGAGGGATAGATGGAGAGAGAGAGAGAAAGAGAGAGAGAGAGAAAGAGAGAGAGAGAGAAAGAGAGAAGGAGATGTAAGAGAGAAGGAAAGGCAGACAGACACTCACATAGAGAGATAGAGAGAGACAGAGAATTAGAGAAAAGGAAGATTGAGAGAGATTGAGAACCATAAACAGGCTGAAGTTGATAGATAGATAGATAGATAGATAGATTTTAATTTTCCTATTTCCATCATAGTAATTAAGCTATTCGACATGTGAATATATGTTTTCTGATTTATTTATTTCTCTTTCGCTTTAAAAATATTTCACATTAAATAGTGGGATGAGCAGATAAATATTTTATGCCAATATGCTAATTGATATGTCAGACCATTTGTAAGTTTTCAAATATGGAACCAGAACCTTTAAATTCCATTCTAAAGGAGGTGTTCATGGTGTAATGGTTATCGTCGTATGAAATTGATACGGCGACACGAGTTCAAATCCTGGATGACACTGTTTGCATTTCACCAAGCGCTAAGAAAGGTATAATTCCAATTATTCTCCTTCCAGTTATCGTTGGGGTGTCCTCGTGGTGTAATGGTTCAAGCAATGGAGTGCGGAATCGTAGTAAATGAGTTAGAACTCCAGTCTCACAATTACGTTCACTTTCGGACAAATACCGTTGGGAAAGATATAACCCCCCTTATCCTCCGAGCTATGGGTTAAATAACACTCCTACTGTTCTTTTTGAAGGATGGCTTCGGCATTAAATAACCTACAAAAGTTGACATGCCATTAAACCAAGAAACCAAATGAAACCAAACCTACAGCTATAGGTGAATAGTAGAATCGACTGGGCACTTCAACCATAGTATAGCAACAGGTCTCAGAGAAAGAAAACTCTTAATTCAAATCCGTTAAACTTTTCTTAAAAATTGACCTTGTCTTGTATGGAGAGGTTGTTTTCACTATTCTTATACAAACACTGTATTCATAAAAATGTTGTTTCATTCCATTCTAATATCCTGATGTTGCTCTCATAAGGAAAAATTGTTTTCCTATTTGTGACATTAAAGCTTTCTATTTCAGTCAATACTTGTAATACATACGTAAATAGATAAATAGATAATAAATAGATAATCCTCTAACATTTTTATTGAAAGATTTAAAAAAAAAAATTGATAATAATAATCAATACAGGATAGAATCATGGACCTTGTTTTAACTTACAAGAAGAAGAAACTTGCTATATAACAGATTTTGTTGTGATAGCACACTAAAGGGTGAAGGTTAAAGAAAAGGGAAAAGCCGTACAAATACTATGATCTTGTCGGAAAGCTGAAAAGACTGTAGAAAATGAAAGTGACCGTTGTACAAATCGTTGGAGAGGAACAATCGCCAAAAACCTGGAAAAAAGACTTAATGACCAGAAAATTAGAATAAGAAATGAAATCGTTTAGACCACAGCACTACTAGAATAGCAAAACTACAAGCGAACATCCTAGTGATCTGAAAAGACTTGCTCTCTCTCCAGTAAATGATCCATAATTTATAGCTCGTGTGAAAAACTCTACATCCGTGAGATGGCATAAACAAAATATACGTGACACGAAAAGGTGAAAGAGGACTTGCCAGATGATTTTGTAGACACATCAACACAAGGACTCGAGTTGTATATCAAAGAGAGCAAAGAAAGAGTCATCAGAGCAGCGAATTAGCGACATCAGTTCAAACAGAAAAACTGCAAAAGGGAGAAAAGCGAAATCGGAAGAAAAACAGTTGTATGGATATGTCAAACGACAAAAAAGCGAGATTTAATACAAGAAGACAAAAACTTAGCTAAGTAAGGAAAATCTAAAGAGAAAAATCTTTACTAATAGCAGCACTGCACAATCCCATGAGAACCAATTATGTTAAAACGAAAATCGATAATAGACAATAGAATAGCAATTATAGATTATGTGGAGAAAACATGAAACGATTAATCGCATCGTAGGCAATTGTAAAAAACTAGCACTAAAGAAATACAAGACAGGATTGGGAGCAAAAGGTGATTCATTGGGAATTGTGCAAGAGATTGAATTTCTACCATACTGCATAAGCCTAAATCTGTCCAAGAAAATGAAACTCATTAAATTTTCTGGGGTTTTAGGATACAAACGGATCACCTAATTCCGACAACAAGACCCGACCTTGATAAAGAAAAGAATTTGCTGTTAATAAGATTTTGCGGTCCCGATGGATCAAAGTGTGAAAAAGTTAAGAAAGTTAAAAGATAAACAAATACTTGTATCTGGCCCGTGAACTAAAACAGTATGGAACATGAGGGTGACGATGATACTAATTGCAATTTGTGCGCTTCGAAATATCCCCAAAAGAATTAGAAAGGAGATGAGAATGATTGAAAATAAAATGTCAAATCATGACCATTCCGACTACCGTATCAACCAGACAACACCTGGGGATCTGAGGAAATTGCTGTCACTAAGCCACCAATAAAATACGACCAACTCTTGCAGATGTGAAAAACTCTCAAAGAGTAAAATGACAATACTAATGATAATAAATTTTGGAATAGGAAGATGACGGTGATATCAATTGCTGTTGGTTCACTTGGAACGGTTCCCAAAGGCTTGGAAAAAGGGACTGAAAGAACTGGAAATCAGAGTAAGAATCGAGACTATCCAGACTGCATCATTAGTATGATATGCAAGAATATTCAGAAGGGTCCAGAAAACTTGAAGAGGTTTGCTATCACTCTGACTCTGATGAAAAATCACAATCTAAAACTGGCGTGAAAAACTCGCAAACCTGAAACCTAAAGAGAGAAACGGAATTTCTTTAAACAGCAGCACTAAATAATACTAGATTAACTAATCATGCCAAAAGAAACATTTATTATACATAGAAGAATAACAAGTGTAGATTATGAGATGAAAGAGATGAAAAAGTTACTGAAATAATAAGCGAATGCATCAAACTCAAAAAAGATACTACTCTTGGCAGGACTGGATGGTAAAGGTGATCCAATAAGAATTGAGCAAAGCTTAAAATTTGCTGATGAATTGTATATGCAAAACCAGAAACTGTTCTAGAAAAAGAGATACATAAAATTATCTGGTAATTTGAAATATTCAATCTCAGCCAGAAAACCAGACAGAGTGTTAATTAAAAAAGGAAGAAAAAAACTTACCAACTTGTTGATTTTTACATTTAAACAGTCAACAAAGTGAAAATGAAAGAAAGCAAAAATACTTTAACCTTTTAAGCGATCTGAATAGTTGTAAAATATGAAGGTGATGTAGTTGATACCATTGGAACATTCACTGGAAAAAAATAGTGGAATTGGAAATAAGAGGAAGAATCAAGATCATATAGAACAAAAGATTAAGATCAGCATGGATGCTAATTAAATGGATGGAGAAAAAGCTTGACGGCAAGTACACAAGAATGCTGCGAGCAATTTTGAACAAGCCCAGGAGGCAACGAACCAAAAAGCACCAGCTGTACGGCCAACTACCCCTCATCACGAAAACGATCAAAGCTAGACGAACCAGACATACAGAACACTGTTGGAGAAGCAGGGACGAGCTCATAAGTGATGTTCTCCTATGGACCCCATCATATGGCCGAACAAAAGCAGTACGACCAGCTCGAACCTACATACAGCAGCTCTGTGAAGGATATGGAATGTAGCCCTGAGAACCTGCCAGAAGCGATGAACGTTAGGGAGGAGTGGCGAGAGAGGGTCAGGGTTATCCGTGCTAGCGGCACGACATGATGATGATGATGATGGTGATGATGATGATAATACTTAAAATAGTCCAGGAAACTTGAGACTTGTCGTCACTTAGACATTTGTAAAAAGAAAGAGAGCAACAGTTAAATCTTGTTTGTAAACATGCAATAATAATAATAATAATGATAATAATAACAAAAACAGCAACAGCGTTGTAAAAGCTGATGTAGATATAATCGAGAATAGACAAACTAATTAATAGACTATTTTCATGAGTGCAGTTAGCCGTTGTATTACTTTTTCATTCTTTATTAAATGAACGATCTTTCCGAACAAACTCGATAACAATTAATCATGACTAGAATAAACAAATTCAATAATTTATCGAAAAATCTTCCTTATTACTTTTGTTCCGAAATCTTCATTTTTCAAATCGGTAGAGGTAAGAATTACGTTTTATCAAGAGTTTTCTATCGGTTCTGACCGACATAGAACCATATTGACACTCACGGTCTTTGACAAGGGTCCAAATAAAATAGAATTTGAAAATGGCCGACAAAAAGGAAAAAGTGGTCAGGTTTGACTCTTTATTAAATCACCAGCGAAATATTCAGACTCAATTAAGTCGATTTTACACCAATCACAATTATTATTATTATTATTATTATTATTATTATTATTATTATTATTATTATTATTATTTCAGTCCTTTTAAGTATTTCAGCGTCAGTTGGTGCTCCTCCACTGTAGTCTGAGTGACAGCAAATACCATCAGCGCACTAAATCGCTTGGAAGGTTAAAGTATTTGTTCATCTTTTCGCTTTCTTTTATTTCAAATCTGATTTCCACTGGATCAGCAAAATCCAACAGATGATAAGTTATTTTCTTTACGATTAACGCGAGATCCAGTCTTTTGGTCAAAATTGAGTGATATGTTTCGAGAATTTTATGCCTCATCTTTTAGGACACATTCTGGTTTGTGCTCATACGATTTGGTAATTGGACCAAATTTTAATGCCAGTGGATCACCTTTCTCACCACTCATACATAGTCTGCTATTGCCTTTTTTGATAGTTTGCTTCATTCGTTTATTATGTGACCGAATATTTCATCTTTATTTCTACATAATCTACGATTGACTTTTCTGTAGCGAATTATCACTTGTTCCTTTGATATAAATGATTCTTATCACATTGATTTGTATTACTTTTAAAAGAGATTTAATTGCTCTCTCTTGATGTTTTCTTTTCTTTTCTTAATCATGTCCAGGTCATCTCTTCAACAATCTGTCCAATTTCTCGCTTGAATTATCCGTACAGTTGTTTTTCTTCGCATTTTTCTTGTTTTTTCTTTTTTTCTTGGTCTTATTTTACCATTGCATGTTATTAGCTCTTTATAGTGTAGTCTTCTTATCCTCAAATTGTTGCATCCACACAATTCTCAATATGGCTGCGTAGATTCCAATGTAAAGTAAGTCACCTATTTCACGTGTTGTTTTGAGGCATCCTCTCTGTCCTCCCGGAAAGAGTTCTCGGCATACAAGCGAGTTATACATCTCCTTCTAAATTAATGTGGTTAGGATTTGCCACTACCAAATCAAACTTATCCGTCTAAAGTTCTTTTTTGAAATGTGTCTGAATCAAAGTATTTTCCCCCAAGTCATCTTTTCGAGTATACTTGATTCTTCTTAGAATCTTGTCAGTTGAAGAGTCAGCCTGTCATGGATGGACGTGAATTTTTAAACCAGAATACATGTATTATGTCATAGCTAGGTATTCTCCAAATCGCTACTGTTTTGAGTGTTGCTCAAAGCGATTCCAGGCTTAAGTCAAACTTAGATTCCTCTTTGATTCCTTGGGATTCTTTTTTCGTGTTATTTATCCAATCGAACAGTCTGTTGTGTTCTTTCTGTCTCCCTATTTTACTCCAAAATTGTTTTGCTTCCATTGCATTCTTTGTTTCTTATACATCCTTGGGCATCACTAATTTTTCTCTCTTTTCCCATATAACTAAAAAAAAAAAATCTTTGTACTGAACATATGCACTATTCATGAAGTATCCATATACAAATTAAATTATATGAAGTAATTCATGTGATTAATTAAAAAATGGCATCTTAAATTGTTGTTCGTAACATTATTTCTGAAATCAACCAGTTTAATCTATATCTTTTACACTGTATCTGTTCCTAATCTGTGTAGATAATTAGTCCCAAAAAAACGTAGTAGTTTATCAGCAAACAAAATCAACGAAAAAGCAATTGGTTAAATTACTTCGTTTTTAAATCTACTTTGTCCGTAAATTTACAGATAAGATGAAATATTAAAACTAGTCTTCCTAAAATAGGAATTTCTTCAATAATCTTGAAATTAGATTAATTTTTATTCTTCTTTTAAGTAAATTGGTTAATTCTAATTTCGCAATTCTCTCCTCATCAGTGAAATTGTATTTTTTTCATTATTTTGGTCTGTCGTCTTTATATGACCTCTTATCCCAGTTTAAGTCGACGATTTCCATGTCTCGACGTTGAAGTCAAGGAATGAGTACAATATTCTATATGAGGTTTTATTAGGGTTATATAAATGTTAAAACAATATTTAACCTAAAAACGAGGAAACTTTCACTTTATCACTTATATAAATCAACATTTGAAATAAAATTTATGTGAATTTGTACTAAAGTTATGCATAAACGAAGCAAAAAGTCTAATAATTTCAAAAGAAAACCTATATATATTCTCAGCACTGAAAATTCGTGGAATATTTTGGAAATTACTTAAAAAACTTTGAGCAAATTTGAATTTCATTAAACAAGAAATGAAGTATGAAGAGAGAAATAGACATTTTCCATTTATTTTACATACAAATAGTTTGGAGATAATATTTTATACCCAGGAACAAAAAAAAAAGAAAGCATTTTCTTACAAAGTATCTATCTATCTATCCCTACAAAAGATGCTGGGGAATTTAATTATCATTTGTTTCTGAGCATTGTTAAAAGCATCCTTTTTAGTTTTATTATAGTATTATTATAAAAATTATTTTAAACAGATTTTGAAATAAGCATTTAGGTCAGAATTTTTTCATCTGTTTTCTCCTACATTTTGGGGAGAAATTCATATGTGTGTCGGTCTTTCTGTCATGTGGTTATTTCTTTCTTTCCCTGTCTCTCTCTCTCTCTCTCTCTTTCTCTCTCTCCCTTTTCCCCCTCTTTCTCTCTCTATATATGTTTGATTAAAAAGCTCGAACACTTCCTGTCTGCCTATTCTATTTTTGATCCGTTCAAGTCTTCGTATGAGTCGGTTGAATTGAGGAAGGCCCCGTATTTTTACCGAGTACTTTCGGCTCTTTCTGCAGCCATCTTCCGGGGAGCGAATGATGAAATGAAATACAAGGTAACGAATCATATGCATTTATATAAAGAGTAGGGAAATAACATATTTAAAAGAGAAATGCCGTAGATATACGTATATATATATATATATATATATATATATATATATATATACATATATATATACAGAGAGAGAGAGAGAAAGAGAGAGTGGGGTATACGCACATATACTGCTAGATGCGAGGATCATTAAATAAGTTTCCAGACTTTTATTCGTATGGGCACTTTTATTGATAGTACACACATGAAACTCTAGTCCCTTTCGAAGTAATCTCCTCCGGCTGCAATGCACTTGTTGTGCCGTTCCGACAACTTCTGGAAGGCCCCATGGAAGTCTTCTTGTGTGAGCATGTCAATGACCTTCGTCGCAGCCTCTTTTATCTCCTCAATTGTCTCATAACGACAGCCTCTGAGCTTAGCGAATAACCAAAAGTCACAGGGAGCAAGGTCTGACTATATGGAGGCTGAGGAACCGTCTTGATGCCCATCTTGGTCAAATAGTCTGTGACAAGGATGGAGTTGTGGACTGGTGCATGCCACTGACCCAATTTGAAGAGTGCTGGCTTCCTCCTTAGGAATCTCTTCCTGAACTCCCTTAAAGTCTCAACATAGTAACCCTAACCCAAATCCTTTGGCCAATCAACTCTGGTGTATTGACTTCCTTACTTCTCCTACACTTCTCGTCATCCCTCACAGACTCCCTGCCTTCCTTTAATCTCTTATGTCACACAAAAACTGATGCTCGATTCATGAAAGATGGTCGAAAAGCAGTCTGAAGCATTCCACACGTTTCTGTGTCATTTTTTCCAAGCTTGAAACAGAAGTTTGTTGCACATCGTTCTTCCAAAGTGTCCTCACGTCCAGATTGCATTTTTGAAATTCACCAGCTATGACAATCAGGCTTTAGTAAGGTGTATTCCAATTTCTGCTGTAGCTGTTCATTTGAACCTGAAATCATAATTGATCATTGATCAGTTCAAGTCTTCGTATGAGTCTGTTGAATTTTGAGTGGGATAAATTGAGGAAGGCGCCGTATTTTTACCGAGTACTTTCGGCTCATTTTGCAGCCATCTTCCGGGGAGCGAATGATGAAATGACACACACTGTTATGAATCATATGCATTTATATAAAGAGTATGGAAATAACATATTTAAAAGAGAAAATACTGTTAATAAACGTATATATATATATATATATATATATATATAGAGAGAGAGAGAGAGAGAGAGAGAGATTGGGGTATGCGCATATATACTGCTAGATACGTATTTGCTAAAAACATATTGCTGTTTCGAAGTAGGTACTTTTCGCATTTTATATTTTCAGTCTGTTGCCGCCAATTCTATGATTTTATTTTTCTTATTTGCCCCACAGCACAACAGCAATGGTGGATTCATTGCAAAATCTCATATATATTTTTCCATGTATGTCTATCCGAGTAAAAAGAAAACCCATTGTTTTGGAAAAATATATATTTCCGTTTTATAAAGCAAAAGAAAAAAAGATTACGTGGGATTTTACTTCCTGACATCAATCTTGCTGTCAATGTCTGGGTTATTTTATCGTAAAATGTGAAAAGCGATCAGCCATTTTTTTCTCAAAAATTGTTTCGCAATTTCAGTTCAATTTCATCGGGTGTCCTAAAAGTTAAGATAAAATATTTAATATATTGACTTCCTGGGATGGGGAAAAATTGCCTCTGGTCGAAGAAAGCTCTTGTTTGGAAATAAAAATGCTTAATTTTTTTTCATATGCATTTTATAGAGACACCTACAAACATCATTGTTTGTTTGTTAGGTTGGGTTTTATTGCATATTTACTCGTATGGGTTATCTAATGCCAGATCATGTTTATTTATATACTGCATGATTTGGAAACAAATATTTTTAACACAACATTTTTTAAACGAACCAGGGCACATTTATTTGGATACAGTTAAATGGTTTCAAGTTTTGTCATCCAACACTAATAATTAATTCTATTTAATATCAATTATTTGTTTGCAAACCGTGAAATGATTTCAAATATAGTAAATGATAAATTAGTTCTATTTGGCCAATACATGGGATCCCAACAGATACTACCATTACGGGCCTGAGTAGACCTGTGTAATGGTTATGAAAGGTACTCGACATCTTCTAAAGCTCTGGGACTGTAGCATCACCATCAGTAGGTTTTATGTCATATCCAGGTTATTCGTTAGTGGAAGTGTCGGTTGGGGCTGTAGAATACACTAACTGCACCCCTGCAGAGGGGTAACCCCCCACCCAATGAGGCTACCTGTTGGCCGTGGGTAGCGACCCGTAATGCTTGAGGACGGGATCCTGGTGGCTAAGCAGTCCATGACCTGGCAACTAAAGAGGTCATGCGACTTGCAACACTCCACTTTTGCCCTTACTGGGCTAGACGGGCGGTCGGAGGGGCCCGATCCGATTAATCAACTTGTCATGTCAGCCCTCTTTTAAAAAATCTGAATTAGAGAGCGACGGCTGTAGGGTCACAATAAGTGGAGGTGCTCGTGGTGTAATGGTTATCATTGTAGGAAATGGACACGGTGACACGAGTTCAAATCCCACACGAGAATGTATTTCACATAGCACTAATACCCTTGCAATATCCAATTATTCTCCCTCCAGCTATGGGTAAATAGTTGGACAGACTGAATTCTCCCGCCTTGGTGAGGCATCTAGACTAGGAGAAAGAAAACTCTGAATTCAAACCTGTAAAACTCCGCTTAAAAATTGACCTGGTGTCATATCCTTGCCCAAGCGGAGGGGTTGGATAAATATGGTTAGTGGGAGTGGGAAGATCGTTCCCCTAAGAAGCGATGAAGTTGATGTATTCTACAGCCCTGCCCGACGAGACGATCTGTAAATATTAAACTTTACATTAGCAGTATATATATATATATATATATATATATATATATATATAGCCTAAGATAGTTATGTTCTATTACCTATATTGAGCACTCTTTATTTATAAACGTACCAATATATATAGGTAGGTAGAGAGATAGAGAGGGAGAAAAAGAAACCAAGAGAGAAAGAAAAGATACTCGAAGAGACAGAGATGTGTGTGTGTGCACCCACGTATATAAGAAATTTTACAAAAAAATTGAATGTTGAGAAATTGAAGGAAACCGTTTGGAAAATCGAGTGGACACGTTTCATTGTCACAAACCAATGAGCAAAACTTATATATATATATATGAAGGTCATTCAAACATTTCTAAGTCTTACATATAAAAAAGAACCACAACCGAATATTTTCACTGTGACAGTACACTACCACAACAGAAAAATCAAGATAATCAATTCAAAAGTTTGTCTAAATTTCTGTACTGGTGAGGATCATACAAAGGTGACAGATATTCAACAAATCTAAATATCTGGATTGGACTCAGAACTTTTCGGACGACAATCGAATATATATATTGAATTTATCGAGGAAGCAGCATCCCATAAAACAGAAGCTGTACGGTAACCTACTTCCCATCTTAATAACTACTACGGCAAGACGAACAAGACATGCACAGCATAACCGCAGATGTAAGGATGGACTCACAAGCGACGTTCTCTTATGGGCAACTACACACGGACACGCCACTGTTGGTAGATCATCAAAAACTTACACATATCAGCTCTGTGCGGACATTGGATACAATTTAGAGGACCTGTATGAAGTGATGAACCATTTGAACGAAGAGAGAAAAAAACAACAACAAGAGAATTAGATAAGTCTGTGCGATTAGCACGTGTTGATCAAAGATTGATAGATAGATGTAAATGCACATATGTGTCTACGCGTAGAGCGTAATGATGGGCCGTATTTATCTGATGTACGATACTTGAATATCAATTCTGATCTGTGCAGTTGTTGGTTTTCAGTCTGTCCCTTTTGTCATTTGATGAAATCTTTGCTCATTTTCTATCGCTGCATCAGAAGTCCTAAACGTGAAGGGTCCTCAAGCGATCCAATACGTGGTACTATTTCCAAAGAATGGATTCAATTGCAAAGACTGAGCATATAAGAACCCTCTATCTGTCCATTTATCCTTGAGGAGATGCTAGTCATGAGACTATCATAAAATATTTGTGTTTTTCCAACGAGGATGGTGGAGATGGGAAAACGATGTTAATCAGTACAAAATATATACAAGAAAATTTAGTCTGAAATGAGAGAGAGAGTTCCTGATAAAAAAAGAAAAAAATTCTGTTCTTGATATGAAAACACAAAATTGAAAGAATATCGCCAGTGGAGCGGGGGTAATAGATCGCAATTCAAAATATATAAAAAGAATCTATCTATCTATCTATCTATCTATTTTATATCTATCTATCTATCTATCTATCTATCTATCTATCTATCTCTTTCTCATTCTATTGATATCTATCTATCTATCTATCTATCTCTTTCTCATTCTATTGATATCTATCTATCTATCTATCTATCTATCTATCTATCTCTTTCTCATTCTATATCTATCTATCTATCTATCTATCTCTTTCTCATTCTATTGATATCTATCTATCTATCTATCTATCTCTTTCTCATTCTATTGATATCTATCTATCTATCTATCTATCTATCTATCTATCTATCTATCTATCTATCTATTTCTTTCTCATTCTATTGATATCTATCTATCAATCAATCTATCTATCTATCTATTGATATCTATCTATCTATCTATCTCTTTCTCATTCTATTGATATCTATCTATCTATCTATCTATCTATCTATCTATCTATCTATCTATTGATATCTATCTATCTATCTCTTTCTCATTCTATTGATATCTATCTATCTATCTATCTATCTATCTATCTATCTATCTATCTATCTCTTTCTCATTCTATTGGTATCTATCTATCTATCTATCTCTTTCTCATTCTATATCTATCTATCTATCTATCTATCTATCTATCTCTTTCTCATTCTATTGATATCTATCTATCTATATATCTATTTATGTTCATGTATCTAATTCCTTACCTATTTTGATAACTTTCACTTCATTAATAATTTTGAAGCCTGTA
>OY757931.1:3076592-3116592 GCA_963585895.1 Sepioteuthis lessoniana | reverse complement strand
CCCATCCATAAACACACATTGACTCACACGCATACATCTATATATATATATATATATATACATCAATGCATATTCTTGTGTAACATTTCGCCAAATACATAAACCATTGGAATAGGTGTGTTGAATGCCATGGAATACAGTTTTTTTAATAGATTTTTTTGTTTCATTCGTTGTCCATTTGTCTTAATAGATACAGCTTCAGTCTACCGATTTTTTTTAATTATTTAACCCGATTGATCCCACTGACACAAATTATTTAACCCGATTGATCCCACTGACACAAATTATTTAACCCGATTGATCCCACTGACACAAATTATTTAACCCGAATGATCCCACTGACACAAATTATTTAACCCGATTGATCCCACTGACACAAATTATTTAACCCGATTGATCCCACTGACACAAATTATTTAACCCGATTGATCCCACTGACACAAATTATTTAACCCGATTGATCCCACTGACACAAATTATTTAACCCGATTTATCCCACTGACACAAATTATTTAACCCGATTGATCCCACTGACATAAAGTTGCAATAAAACCGTGAGCGCGTGAACCTGCATGTAAATATGAAAGTCGATGCATAATCCCATTATTGTATATCAGTGTGCGTGCATTTTTGTAAATATTCGTAGCAGTAAAAGCATTAATGCAGCATTGTGTAATTATAAATTCGAGTGCATTATTGCATCTTTGCTATGAGTATATTCTTCTCTATTTGCCTGTGTGTGTATGATGTCTACCATTCCTTAATATGTACGCAGAGTTCCAGTGGCCAAGTGGACTGCGACATCGTAGTTAGCGAGTTCGAACACTCGCTGCTCTATTGCATTCATTTTCCCAAGGGAAAAGTATGAACTCCTCTAATTTACCCCAGTCTCGGGTTAAATAGTAGCCCTACTGTTCTTCTACAACAGTGGCTTCATCGTTAAATAACCCACGAAGTTTGGTGTACCATTAAACTAAACAAAAGAAAGTTACCTTTATAAGTATTACCATCGTATCTTTGGTCAAGTCGGTTGGGGTGGTAGAATACGTAAACTGCTTCTCTGCAAAGTGGTAAAATTTCTCCCATTGAATTCTCTGTATATGATGGTGAGGCTCTTGTAATGCTGGAGCTTTGGGAAATGCAGAATACCTCTTTATTGCCATCGCTCCCAGTTCCACTTTATAATATAATGGCCAAGGGATTTCGTTTTATATATCTTGCTTTTGGGTTTAGTTAGGCTGAGAACCTATCAGCTCAATGCTGGGGTTAGTTATGTGCAAACATGAGCGCAGGTGTTCGCGCGCGCACGCGGAGCGGACGTGTCATTCAGAGATGTCACAATAAAAATCCCAGATAGAGGATTTTACTAGGGACGTGAGTGACGTCACGCAGCGGAAGCGAGGGCTGAGATTTGAGAAAAGTCAGAGAGTTGAGTTCCTGCCTCGGAAGAAGACGGTTGACTTTCGGAGCTCACCGAGGCCTTGCGTCGGGTATCGCACATGGTGGTGGTGGTCGTGGGGGGGGGCAAATGGAAAAGTCGTCATAGAAAGATTGTGCGTCTCTCTTCCTCATTTCGAAAAACCTTTTAACTCAAAGGTAATAAATTGTTTCGTACCTGAACTAAGAAGTCGTAAGTGTTTTTGTGTTTCGAGATTCCTATGTTATCTACATATGAGTTAGGAACATTCTATGTACATTTCACGTAGCCACATCATGGCTATGTAACGAATTTTTGATCATTTAACTGTGTGTGAAAAATGGCTGATGTTTAATTGAATTGTTGGTGATACAAAGCAATACTTGAAAACATCAAACTGTGTGCAAACAAACGATTAATTGTAAATAGTGCCATAAAACTTAATCAAACAAACAAAAAAGCCACAGAACCCTTTCTTCCGGAGGTATTTTTTCAGCTTCCATATTTTATATTCATAAAACTTACCGCATAAGAAATATCTATCCATTTTTTTCAATGAGACTACCGAGTCAAAACCTTACTGCATGGTTGTCACTTAGAAACTGTAAAAGACAAGCACCTGGTGACCCAAGTAAAGCCTGTATTAGCTGAAAATTCCCTGCATTGTTTAGAAGATTTAAAACAAAATCATCGTCGGTGTGTGACTTTCCATAAGAACAATCTTAAAAATGAACATTTTTAATTAAGTCAAAGACCCTCTTTTTTACACCCTCAGTTTCGTTACTTTATAGACATACCTTATAGATATATATTTACTTTTCATTCAGAGAAACCTTTGATTGATTTATGTTGCGTGACAACATAAAGGGTTCAGACGAACCATATTGCAGTGTTGAATTAGTTCTATCTTCTCACATTCGGTAAAAACTCAAAATCAAAGTCAAGTGTATCGGAGACTCTTAATATTTTAAGACACGCTCAAAATTCAACACTGTTCACTAAGTGCTCTTAGACAAGCCGATTAGCAGGTTAGTCAGTTGAGATCAAAATCACCATATATAAAGGAATACAAGCAGCTTGTCAAATTGGTTAAGTGTTTACGAGACAAACAAGAATTCAGCTTGGTCATATGGATGATTTATTTGCCAAACAGATACCTATGTTCAAATTGGTACAATTATCAAATGTTAGAAAGAAAAACGATATATATATATATATATATATATATATATATATATATTGTCATCTACAGACTGTTTCGTTGTATCACAATTCTTCAGTGTGGCTAGACATGCAGGACGCTTTAAACTGGGATCGAAACACGTCTAACTTTACGTTAGACATGGTATCTAACACATACGTATTAGCTTTTGTTTGTTTTATATTTTGCTCATATATATATATATATATATATATATATATATATATAACAGTGTTGGTTGTCTCTATCTCAGTTCGTGGTTTAGTGTCAAACCAAAGGTGATATAATTTGGAGAGTGCTCAATATCTGTGATAGAGCTATTATATAATAATTAAAAGTAAATATATATATATATATATATATGTGTGTGTGTGTGTGTGTGTGTGTGTGTGTGTTGTTGTTGTTGTTGGGAAGCAGGCTTTCATTCAGGCATGTTTGATTAGATAATAAAGACACATTTTGTCTATATAATTTTATAAAGATCCTTTCCAGTTTCCCAATAAGTGTCTGGGTTTCAGGTTGGAATTGATGGATAAATTTACCAAAATTGTCCCGAGCGTGTTCGGACCTTTCATAGTCTATCATCAGGGTTTGCTTGCATTTATTAAGAGTGTTTTTTAAATATTTTTTCAAAAAAGTTTTTTGAAGTTTTTTATAACATTACAAAATTACGTAAATTCAGAGTTGGATAAAACTGAGATCCTGATGAATTTTAAAAAACAGAACGCTGTCAACGGAAATAGAATATTATCAAGAAATTAAAAAAAAGAAAATTTTTTAAAAAAGCATTTAAAAAAATTGTCACTATTTTCAAAATAATTCTACTGATTCTAAGATTTTTTTTTTATACGTAGGGCTTCTGGGATTTGTAGTTGTAGCTAATTTATTTCATGTGCTATTATAGTGGTGTTTTAGACTTTTTCAAAATTTGGATTTGCGAATAGAATGGGTTTCAAGATGTAAGGCTATGGAGCTAGAATGATTAAGGTGCATTGTAAGCCGTCTGGAAAGTGTTGTGGTGGTAAGATCAACTTACGTATTATTTTCTAATATTTAATTTTTAGACACACACTTATATATATATATATATATATATATATATATATATATATATATATATATATACGACATTTGTCTTATCAAGACGTTCTGTGGAGTGGGAAGAGTTACAGACAATAATTAGTTTAGAGGTTTTTAGTTTGTCGTAGTAAATGACAAGTCTTACTCTTTTGGTAGAATCGGTAGAACATTTTCTGGATAAGGTTATTTAGTAATTATTCATCTATCTTATAATTACTCTGAAATTGATTTTTGCAGTATAGGCTTATTGATTGTTTATGGTTTAGGGTATTATATATGTTATGTTGGATCTTTGGGGAATGCACAGCATCCTTTCATTATCCTTGCTCCAAGGTCCAATCTGGCTCGGAGAGGTAACACCTGATAAAGCCCTATCTATGGGTAAATAGAACTAAACTGCGTACCTATGCTAAACTGAATTACTTTAAAAAGAACTGTTTTGACATTGAAAATCTACTTACACTGCACTGAATTGTTTGAAACAGAACTGATTTGGCATCTAATTGTGTGTGGAGACAAACTAAACTTATATTAAACTGAATTATTTGAATCAGAACTGTTTGATTAAACTGAATAGCTTAAGATAGAAATGTTTTTGACAATCAAACTGTATACTCATGCTAAACTGAATTGTTTGAAATAGAACTGATTATTTGTATAAAAACAGATGTGTCATTAAACAACCTACAAAGGTTGATATGCCATAAAATCAAACCGACCAACCAGCCATAGAGATAGAGTGAACGATAATTGGAAACTGTCAGTTTTTTGCCTATGTGGTCATAAGTTTCGGACTCATGAACGCATAATCATGGCACTAACAGTTACAAAGCATCATTAACAGTTTGTCTAAGTTTTCCGAACATATATATATATATATATATATATATATATATATATATATGTGTGTGTGTGTGTGTGTGTGTGTGTGTGTGGATATCTGAATTTTTATTCGTGGTTGATGGTCTGTGCTTTGTTTATTTTCAACTCTCTCATCAAATGCCAAACTAAATTATCGGACAAGAATTTCTTGTAATAGAAATCTTTGATGTTTATCTCAGCGGTCTTGATTACCTCAATTCAAACTTAAATTATTTTCAGGGAGATTCCAACAATTATTTTAATCAAAATATCTAAATATTTTCATATGAATAGAATAATTTCTTCCCTTTTATCTTAATCATCTCAGTATGTTCTTAGCTCTCTCACTCTGTATGATCTATCTATCTATCAATCTATCTATCTATCTATCTATCTATATGTGTGTGTGTGTGTGTGTGTGTGTGTGTACGAAAAAAATAGACACCTGTAAACAATCGTAAACATACATATACATTGGATAATGAATCACTATTTACATATATAATTGTCTCCTGAGGTTTATTTTTCTCTAAGACACACACACACACACACACACACACACACACACACATATATATATATATATATATATATATATATATATATATATATATATATAAAATATATATATATATATATATATATATATATATATATATATATATATATATATATGAAAGGTTACAATTCACTGGTCCAAGCGCCTCTCAACCACAAAATCTTTATAGTGCTCAAACCAAAAAAATGCAGAGCAATATAATTATATATTAACAATTCTAAAAATAAATCAGGATACTAACTCACGGCTCCGAATTTCGCATTTTCGATTTGTGAAACTTGAAGTTGTGATTCATTATTCTCTTTCTTATATATATATATATATATATATATATATATATATATGCACGTGTGTGGGCACGCGTGTTTGTGATATTGCAATTATGAAATACATGGGAATTTTATGAACCTCCTTATTCTCCTGACTTATTGGTTATTATTCTTCGGCAAGGATGGCTTTGGCATTAAATAAACCACAAAGTTTGATATGCCGTTAAATTAAGAAACTAAACCAAACCAAAGCATAATATTATATATATATATATGTATGTATTTTTTCGAGACAATATATTGTATATAAATATACATATGTGTGTGCATGTGTGTTTATGTGTGTACGATATTTCAGACATAAAATTAAAATGCTGGTAAAAAAATTCACGTCATATGTAGAACAGACTTCTACGTTGTCTAAATTTCTGAGACGAAGCTTTTTGATTTTTATCAAGGGTTTTCGGACTATTATCTTCATCTTTATTCTTATTTCCACAACGTTTCGGCTGATATGTCCTCCGGCCTTCTTCAGGTGTTTGTTGGGAACCTTCACGGTACTTCGAACTACGCCCTTTATTGAAACCACGGAGGTCGCCTGTTCTGATTCCGTTAGCCATAACCGAGTATTAAGCGTTAAGTATTCCTGTATTGTTACTCGCCTATAGTGAGGATTGAACCTGCAACCTCCAGATGATTGTCTCCTTAGAAGTTTAGGGAACCAACGCCTATAACCGTTACGCCATGTGTCCTGCTGGACTTCTACGTGTTCCTAAAACCTCATCTGATATCGGTCACGTGAAAGTTTGAGTAATGAGTTTTTCCTCTTTGTCATTTCATTTTCTACTTTAAATATACTGACTATCCTGAGCATTTTTGTGCAGAGAGCACTCTATTTTACCTCTATAGAATGGTTTTAGCAGTAAAATGTAATTATGTATACACATGTAGAGTATTATAGATATATGCAGTTTTCTTTTTAAATTCAATAATTTGGTAAAGGTTTTTGCTTGTTATCTCCTTATCCCATTTTTAAATTATTCAATGGGCTCTGTCTTTCTTCTTTTTTGAAGAAGAGGAAAAGGAGCGTTAACGATAGCGATTTAAACCAATCGAGTTCCTTTGAAATTCTTCCCCTACAGGGTTAAGATTCGTTCCCTAAAACATTTTCAGGTAAGGTTGAATACTGTCAATATGCTGTTCTGAATTTTTTTACGTTTTTTTTTTTTTTTTTGGTTTTCATGATCAATTTTAATCTGTTAAGAAGATCGCATCCAAACAGAAAAATAAATGAAGAAATAAATAAAAATCAGATCGATGCATACAGTCTTGATTGATTTCGATACAGAACTTTCTAATGTTTTCGTTTCATATCTTGTGGGAAGATTAGAACTTAGATTTCAAACTAATTTTGGACGAGTTTTTCTTCGTCGGCAAATTTACGATCATTGATGAAAATAAAAAAAATGAAAAAACAAAAAAAAAACAAGACTAAAAGTCAATGCTGATTAAACACAAATATAAACGACTCGTCTGCAAATAAATAAAATACAAACACGAGAAATTCCTAAAAAAATGTTTTTATTACACAACGTTTTTTGACAAACATTCGTTCGCCTCATTTGTCCGGTAATAAAGAGATTTAGCTGTTTTGTTCCTGATTTAACAGTACAATCTATATAGATAATCAGGAAGAGTTTTTTTGAAGTTGTTAACTAAACTTGGTTTAGTTTAGATTTAGGCCAGAGTTATGTAACAACCATTGAGAATCGAACTCACTAAAAGTGGTCTGTTAGCCTAGCTCGCTAACCATTACACCACTTAAAAACAACTTAGATACCACACAAAGAAGAGCCATGGGGACAGATTAGTTACTATCAGAATAACACCATTTTCTAAGTGGCTCATTCAAAAAGTTTCACATAAGAGGACTTCCATGGGGCCTTCCGGAAGTTGTTGGAACCGTACATCAAGTGCATTGCCGCCGGAGGAGATTACTTCGAAGGGGACTAGAGTTTCATGTGTGTACTATCAATATAAGTGCCCACAGGAAAAAAGTCTGGAAACTTATTTAATGATTCTCGTTCTACCTGCCCATAAATACTTCACTACATAACCCTTGACAGCACAATAAATATCATTATAAAAATAAATAAAAAATGATTTTAAAAAAGAAAAAAGAAATGTGATGATGATTTTAATTTTAATCATCATCATGATCATCATCATTCAATAAATTTCGCCACAAAACAATTTCCTAGTCACATCAAATAAGCATGTTTAGCGAGCAGAAATTAGATTGAATCAAGAGAAAAACAAATCATTCTGTTTGTAACAATTCTGTCCCCCAACACCCCATTACCCACTCTCCCCTTTTTCACACTCTCTTCCTTTTCTCTCACCCTTTTTCTCAAAAACAGACAGCGGAAATATGTGTACATACTTAAAGATTCATGCACAAATATACGCATATATGGATGTGTGAGCGACAACACATACACAAACATCCTAACATTCAAAAGCACGCAAACTTAGACACATAAGTAAAGTAAAGTAAAGTTAGCGACCATAGTCGAGGGTGACCCGAAGGCTCCCTTTTCGATAGCTACTACACCAAGGTGTAGGAGAGGGCGCTACTCCATTCCCAGGATTGCTCCACTTTACCCTTGAACCGTACCTTATAATGCTGAGTGTTAAGCAAGGTGGTATCAAGTTCCATTTTTAAAGTCTTTGGTATGACGCGACCTGGGATTGAACCCAGGTCTCCCGGGCCATTGGCGAACACTCTAACCGCTGGGTCATGTCCGGGACTAGACACATAAAGACAAACAAAATCCCCTTTTAAACAAAAAAATTAACCATATTAATCGGCCTTTTTTGAAAAGTCTTCACTCTGTCTGACGAATGAATAAAGCATAAAACCCAGGGTCAAAAACACTAGCATGTAATATATATATATATATATATATATATATTGATATATATATTGTGCGTGGGTATATGTGCGTCTTATAACGATATAATGTAAACCAGGCCTATTTTATAAAATCTGTATTTGTCAAAAGTATTTTGCATTGAGGTTTTCTACTTGGAGTTATCTGAACGTGGATGTTCTGTTACTTCAAGCATAACACTCTTTATAGGATGCTTAATTTATCTTCTTGAGTACCAGACATTATTTAAGCCACAAAACTTGACTCAATTTTAAAGAACTCTTGCTCTTTTGTGACGATTAAACATGGTCGCATTTGATGTTCCACAGACTTTTCCCTATGGATTTGGTATACTGACAGATTTGTCTTTGTCAGCAGACGACAGAATCAAGAAACAGACTAAAGACTATGTTCCGGGTTATCCGTCTTTCAGGAAGACCTAGCAGATTATGGTTAAAGGCAGAACTTGCCGCCTGCAGCAAAGATGGAATCCACAAAGAAACTACATGGTAACGATCTTCTCTTCGTTAGTCGCCAATTGAATATTATATACTAGGAAAATATAGTTTAGTAAAAAAATGTCGAGACACACAAAAACATCCAGAGTAGATTGTTTTAACAGTTGAAAGATGAAAATAAATTTTCATATCGACATGTTGGCGGAACTTAGAATGGGATGTCTGTATCCTCTGCATCCGATAGTGAGAGTCCATTTCCGATAATTTGGGAAGTACTGTCATTACCATTATTCTCAGCTCCACTCAGACATGGGGTTAATGTATCTGTTAGAGTATCATCGTGAGGCCAAATAGATCTATTTGAAAATTATTAATATTAAATACGTGATAATATATGACTGTAAATTATTTATATTAAGAATAGTCACTCGAAGTTATAGCTGTTTAGTGTATATTATTATTTCAGTCACCGGACATTGGCATAATGGTTAGAGTATTCACAATCGCCCCGGGGTTCAATCCCAAGTCAACTAATACTAAAGACTCAAAATATGGTACTTGATGACTCCTTGCTTAACACACAGTATTATGAGGTACGGATCAAGGGTAAAGTGTGGCAATCTAGGAAAAGGAATACCCCCCCGTATACCTTGTTATAATTACTATTGAAAAGGAGAGCCATCGGGTCACCCTCGACTACTGTCACCATCTTTTCTTTATCATTTCAGAGGAATATCGGTTATCGAACAACTCTCAAGTCAGAATTCGACCAAAAATATAGGTTGTTGGTTGGGTTTTATGGTATATCAAATTTTGTAGGTTATTTAACACCAAATCTATTTTTATGCCAATAGTTCTATTTTACATAGTTTAATTGTCAAAGACATTTCTTTTTCAAGCTATTCAATTTACTCAAGCAGTTCTAATTCAGCTAATGCAGTTTTCTGTAAGTACAGTTAAAACAGTTAAATTTCAAACAATTCATTTTAGCATAAGAACGCAATTTAACTGTAAGTAGAGTTTAATTGTCTAAAAAACATTTCTATTTCAAGCTATTCAGTTTAGTCAAACAGTTCTAATTCAAAGAATTCAGTTTAGCATAATTATGCAGTTAGTTTTATTTAACCCATAGATAGGACCCTTATCACATGCTACCATTCCGGGTCAAAGTGAACCTGAGAGCGATGGCAATAAAGGGGTACTCCACATTCCCCAAAGCTCCAGCATTACTGGAACCTCACCATCAGATTGTTTAGTGTCATAACCAGGACACCCGTTTGAGGGGTCTTACCCCTCTTCAGAAAAGCAGCCGATATATATAATACAGCCCCAGCCGACAGGGCAACCAAAATATTGTGTAAAAAATGCTTCTGTGAAGGAACACATATTCGGAATTGGAAAACACGAGTCAATCCGATGAAAACGGAACGTACGCCAATGACTGCCGTGCTAAATCGAACTTGGCCGAACGGCTGGCCGAAACTACCCGAGCAGCATTATTTCAGTTTTCGAACAAATTTGTAGGGGAACATAATTTGGGACGAATCATCTTTGACAATGGAGGATACACTGAATTTGTTTATTGAGCTCATATAATTTGGCGGAAAGAAATGATTAATATTAAACAGAAACCATGTGATTTTCTTTAGAATATTGGTATTTGATAGAAATACTTGAAATAATAATAATAAAAAAATGTGTGCAAATTATTTATATTAGATAGGAATACTTGATATATAATTTTTCAAAAATCTCATATAAACAATGACACAACATATGTAAATATAAACCTACAATGTATATGATTCCCTAACTTCAAGGCATGAAATAATATCATATGGTTTGATATACCATTAAAATTAATATATAAAATTTTATTAGTGTTATTGATATTATTACTGCTTTTTGTTGGAATGCTTCTTTGGGCATCTTCGCTTTTTATTATGTTCTTAAATCAAACTTTTAAAAGAGGAATGACTGGACTGCCATTTAAAGTAGAAACTAAAATTAACCAAACTTCAAAAAAATAACATTTGCATTGAGTATATTCACTACCGGCCCATTGGTATAATGGTTAGAGTGTTCACCAATGAGCTGGTAGATCGGTGTTCAATCTCAGGTCAAGTTTTACACAAAAAATGGTACTTGATGCCTTCTTTCTAAACACTCAAGATTTTAAGGTACAGATCAAGGGTAAGTGGATCATCTAGAGAAAGGAGTAGTGCCCATCTCCGACACATCTTGTAGTAGCTTTTGAAATATGATCCTTTGGGTTGCCCTCGATTATGGTCGGCCAACTACATACATTATTGATACAATATCTATACAAACATCAAATTCTGTTAAAGAATTCTTCCGATAGTTTCCAAAAATGCCCTTCCAAATTATTTGTCTAATCATTTATTTCTAAAAACATCTAATGTAATCATTTTTTCTCTGTTGCTGTTTTTCATCTGATTTGGTTATTTCTTCTAAAAATACATTACTCAAAAATAAACTCCAATTAACAGATTTACTTTTTGAAATCTATCTTGACAGTAAATTTTCATTTCGAGGAAGAACATCAAAAAATGTCTACCATAATTAGAAAACCAATTGATATTTTCAAGTTTCTTTTTGATCATTCTTTCTTCTAGAAAAGTAATTAATCATAATTTCTCCAATCTCATCCAGTAACTGTAATTTTTCTCTTTTTATTATTTTTTTCACTCTTCTTTGTATATTTTCAAGACTAAATATTACTCTCAAATTTCCATGTGTAGACACTGAAACCCAGTCAATAGTACAATATTCTATTTGAGGTCTTGTTCGGGTCTTACATATTTTACAAATGACATCTAAGTAACTTGAATTAAAAATTGAATCCATCCAGCCAGTCAATCATTCAGTTGGTTGGTTCATCATATTGCACACTTGAGCTTAAACCAAAGATTTGACTATGGAATTTATCGTGTATGAGACTAGCTAATAAAAACTATCAAGAATTGGTTAAATCTTGTTCAGACTGAGACTATACGCCAATTACCAATCTAGAATATTGTTATACAACACCAATCTAATCTAAGATTATACAACACCAATCTAGAATCAGTCTATACGACATAAATCTAGACTAAGATTATATAAAACTAATCCAAGCTATGGAAACCCACTATCAATCTAGAAAACAGCTATTCAGTTTAGACATCATAACATTTTTTAGAATGAATTGCCTAAATATGCAAATTTCATTTAATTTCCAGATTCTGAAATTCAAAGCATATAAGAGGTAAATTTCAATTATTCTTATTACACCTCATATGTATAAATATATTTGCCAAATGTTTCTTTTAATATTTACTTCAGGAATATAATTAAACTCATTCCTAATTTCAACTATCAATAAAAACATGGAGTGTTCTGTTTTATCTTAGATCTCCTTAAATATTGAACGTAAGAAAACCAAAACAAAAGGGTTTTCCCTCTCCTAGACTATTTGCTGTAGGAGGGTTAAAGAACCCAATCCTCCCTACTATATTCTCATTGCTGGTGGAGAGAGAAGAGATGAATCTATGGCTTTCCTATTGGCATTTGGGCCAGAAAAAAAACAAACAAAAGTAACGGTATCGAACCAAAGTCTTTCATCAAAACTAAAAAAAAAAAAATAAATAAATAGAACAGATTTACCTTAGAAAAGAAGAACTTGCCTTATCATTTCCAAGAATAAATTTACCCTATTTTGTTGAAAAAAAAACCCCTTGTGAATCTATTTAACAGCCATCCCCTGCATCCAGTATAATTCCGGTAGTAAAAAAAAAGAATATACCTTTGATATTTGCTGAACAAAATAACAGTCTTAAACTTTACGCTATTAATCAAATTTTATCCACAAAGGGATTCAGAACAGACATCTCATTATCTTGTCATGCCATCTGCACGGATATCCCTGACCCTCTCTCGCCATCCCTCCCTATTGTTCATCGCTTTCGGCAGGTCCTCAGGGCTACATCCCGTATCCACACACAGCTGCTGTAAGTAGGTCGAGCTGGTCGCCCTGCTTTTGCTCGGCCATGTGTAAGGGTCCACAGGAGTACATCACTAATGAGCTCTTCAATGGAAGTAAGTAATTAAAATGAATATTAAGTACAGTTTACACATACACATATTAAGTATTGTACAAAAATTCATTCTCGAAATTATTGCTCATTGCCAAAAATAATACAAAATCACTGCATCTGTTAAACGCAAATTCTGGTTATTGAAGTTTGCATGTTGTATTTAGAAATCATTTTTGAATTAATTGTTTTTATCACGTAAGCCTGAAGATTCCTCTACAAAAATATAAAGAAATTTTATGAGTGTCTTGTCTCAGTATTAAATCATTATCATATTAATAGGTTGCATCTATTTTAAGAGATGTTTTAATGATTTTGTCCCCAATTAAGTAGTGACGCAGAATATGTTCTCTTCTCTTGTCCAAGACATTGTGATCAAGGATTAATAGTTGTTCCCAGCGGTTAGAGTGTTCACCAATGGCCCGGGAGACCTGGGTTCAATCCCAGGTCGAGTCATACCAAAGACTTTAAAAATGGAACTTGATACCACCTTGCTTAACACTCAGCATTATAAGGTACGGTTCAAGGGTAAAGTGGAGCAATCCTGGGAATGGAGTAGCGCCCTCCCCTACACCTTGGTGTAGTAGCTATCGAAAAGGGAGCCTTCGGGTCACCCTCGACTAAAGGGAGACAACTTTACTTATTTACAAATGAGAAGAATAAAAGAATAGAACATTATTAGTAGTAGAGTTATTAGCAGTCACATTGATCCCATGTATTTGGAGACATCGTTTAGGATTGGTTAAATAGATTTGTTTAAACACTTGACAGTCAAGCTGGGGATATGAATTCAAGTCACTGAGGACCTTGCCTAAAATGGACGCCGTTACATCACCGTGCTTCCTTTGTATTTCAATTCATACACCATGTCCCGCAGCCAGCATAGATCTCCCTGACCATCTCTCGCCACCCATCTCTATTGTTCATCGCTTCCGGAAGGTCTTCCAGGCTACATCCTCTATTGGCACAGAGCTGTTGTATACAGGTTCTAGCTGGTCACCCTGCCTTTTTCGTCCATGTGAAGAAGTCCACAGGAATATGTCACTTATGAGCTCCTCCCTACTTCTCCAGTTGTGTCCCTCATGTCTTGGATTGTTTTCATGATGGGTGGTAGGTGGCTGTATAGTTGTTCTTTTGTTGGGTGTTGCCTCCAGGATTTGTTCACTATTGTTCGCAGCATTCCTGTGTAATTACCGTCAAGCCTTTTCACCGTACGTTTAGTTAGCGTCTATGTAGTGCATCCAAATAGTAGTATCGACACGACCGCTGCTTGGAAAAAATGCATTTTATTTTTTCGGTCAGGTCTGACTTCCATATGACCGATAGCATATCTATAGTTGTCCATGCCTTTGATGTCGCCTCATTGATTAAAGCACATGTATTCCGTCTTGTCTGCGTTGACATCGAGGCCGATGCTAGCAGCTGCTCGTTCCAGACTATGTAGTAGGGTTTCGGCTTGGGTGGGTGTATTTGCCCGAAGCGCTATGTCATCGGTGTAGTCTGCGTCCGTAATTGTTTGTGTCGGATATTTTTTGCTTCTTTCCTTTGCCAGCTTGAAACCGTTATCTCTCATTATATCACTAGACGTCCTAAGCATGTAGTCTTGGCAGATAATAAACTGGTATATGGCTAATGTGTCTCCTTGCAGCAAACCTGCAACAATGTCAAAGCAGTTTGCGTCTCCATCTGGTAAGCGGACTTTTACTTTCGTGGATTATTTTGGACAGATGTTTGAAAATCATCATCATCATCATGTCGTGCCGCTAGCATGGATATCCCTGACCCTCTCTCGCCACTTCTCCCTATCATTCATCGCTTCTGGCAGGTTCTCAGGACTACATCCTGTATCCCCACAGAGCTGCTGTATGTATGTTCGAACTGGTCGTCCTGCTTTTGCTCGGCCATATGCAGGGGTCCATAGGAGTACATCAATTATGAGCTCGTCCTTTCTTCTCCAGCAGTGTCCTACATGTCTAGTTCATCTAGCTTGGATAGTTTTCGTGATGGGGGGAGGTGACCATATAGTTGGTGCCTTGTGGGGTGTTGCTGCCAGGACTTGTTCAATATTGCTCGCAACATTCTTGTGTACTTGCCGTCTAGCTTCTTCTCCAGCCGTTTAGTTAGCGTCCAAGTAGTGCAGCCATATAGCAGTATCGACACGACCGCTGCCAGGAAGAAATTGCGTTTCATTTTATCGGTCAGGTCTGATTTCCATATTATCGATAGCCTGTCCCATCTTCCCCGGAGTTCTCCATACGCTCACCTTTAAAACAATCAATACACGGCGGTGACCTTAGGGTTTGCGTTGAATAGATAAAGCATCAAACATTTTGTGTTCGTCATGTGATTCTTCCACGTTCCCATGAGGTGAGAGGTAATCGTTGTTTTGTCATGTGGGAGAGATGTAGAATATACTTTCGACGCCTGTGCATATCATTCTTTAGTTGTTGAGATTGCAGACACATAATGTATAAAAGCAATCAACCCAGTGGGCGCCGGTTAAGTTTTTATTCAAGCTTTTATTTTATTCCAGCGATGAAGGAATGTGACATTCGAGAAGAAGAAAGCACTTGACCGTTCTGACAAAATGCATTTGTAAACTGATGAAAAGAAAAATAATCTGAAGAGGACTCTTTTATGAAAAAGTGTTAAATGACAAATAAATGACAGATGAAAATATAAACTTTCCGTCACAAATAAGTGGTTTATGTATTCTGGAAAAAAAATAAGTGGTCACAATCCCAAGTTGTTCCATCGTTATTTATTTGTTAAATAAAGCCCTTTTTCTGTTTCTTTAAAAATATATTGTTGAATAATATGAAAAATAAACAACTTCATTTCCCGATTTTTCAAATTTATATTGCTGAATAATATGAAAAAAAAAACACTTTTCTATTCTTAAAATATATATTTTTGAATAATATGAAAAATAAATAACCATATTTTGTCTTAAGATATTTATTGTTGAATAATATGAAAAATGAAAAGCCTCATTTTACGTTCTTTAAAATATATATTGTAAAATAATAGGGAAATACATATTTGCGACCTTAAGTGCCTAGTCGATGGGTCTTTGAATATACGCCACGGGTATTCGACTAAACGCAAATTCGTCAGTATCCAACTGCCTATTGTACTTTCAATACATCCAAATAAAAAAAGTTTGTATCCAAAAAACATATTAATTTAATACTGATATTTCAAGAAGTCTTTAAAAAAAATTAGAGAAATATATTTTATCAAGGTTTGGTTTGGTTTCTTTGTTTAATGGCATATCAACCTTTATAGGTTATTTAAAGCCAAAGCCATTTCCTAGAAGAACAATTGTGGTACTATTTAACCCATAGGTGGAATGATAAGGGGGTTCATAACTTTCCCCAGGGTATTTGAGCGAAAGTGAACATAATAGCGCGACTGGAGTACGAACTCGCGTGCTACGATTCCGCAGTCCATCGCTTTAACCCTTAGACCACGAGGACACCCCCTAGTTTATCAAAATATTTGAGAAACATAATTAGAGTGGAAATTAATCGTTACCAATGGTGTCATATATCGGCATACAATTAAACTCGTCAAATAAGTTTAAATTCGCTTGTAAAATCTTTCCCTAAATTTTTCTTGTTCAGTGCTTCATTTTTTAAAAAGTTATTGTTGTAATTATGTTCTTGAGTTTTAAAAAACCGGAAAAACGAGTAGCACCATTTGGTAAGAAAAACTGAAGAACCGCCTTAGTCGTTGTTATTTGTCAAAAAAAAAAAATGATAGGAAACTCTAAATCTTTACTCGTCTTGTTTCGAATTTATTAGACTTTTTTCTCGCGAAATTAAGACAATTTTTATAATGATATCAACTTATCGAGGAGGAACAACTGTTTCTAAGAAACGGGCTCATAAGTGATGTTCTCCTATGGACCCCGTCATGTGGCCGAACAAAAGCAGGACGACCAGCTCTGTGAGGATATGGGGTGTAGCCTTGAGGATCAGCCAGAAGCGATGAACATTAGGGAGGAGTGGCAAGAGAGGCGGCTCGACACGATGATGATGATGATGATGATGAATATTCTCTTTAATATGAAATATCTAATAAATTTGTTAAAAAACCTTTACATCAAATTTTAAATAAACATTTTTGTCATGCAAACAATATGAAGGAACTGTTTCAAAACACTGAAATAAATGATGTGATATCATTTCTAAAAACAGTGAAGTTATGCACAAAAATCTAAAGAAATTTACAATAAGACCAAATTACTTCTATAAACCCTTTCTTTATACGATATATTCTAAAAAAATGATCCCTTCCCCAACCTGTTTAAAAGGTTTTTTTCTTTTTTTTTCTTTTTTTTTATGACCCTGATTCCCAACAAATAAAATCCTAATAAAAAAAGCCAAAAAAAAAAAAAAAAAAAAACCCAACTAATTATGTAAAGTTTATCATCAATTCCTAATACCTCACCTTTGAATTTATTTTCAGACTTATTTTCTTTAACTTGATTCGGCATTAAATGACCGATGAGGTGCAATTTCTACGAAGTTGCTAGCATCACAAAATCATTAGATTCTAAGAAAAATCAATGATTTATCTTAACGCCATGTCAACCCATTTGGCTTTTTATGCATAGAAGTTCAGAAATTACATTCATTGTACGCTCATATTCATATTTTGGCGGGTAATTGTTTATTAAGAGTTTTTTTGGCACACGGTCTCCTATCGTATACCAATATTTTGTAAACAGTTGGGACCGTAATAATTACTACCACTCTGGGGCTGAGTGGAGCTGGGAAATTATGGCAAGGATGGTCCGTATTCTTCAGATATCCAGAACAACAGAACCTCAGACACAGATGCAGTTTAATGTCTCATCCAGGACACCAAAACACGATTGATTTGAAGAAAAACAAGTTTAAAAAATCTAATGATTTAATAAAACTAAGTATTTACCATTTTTACAACAATCTTGATGACTAATATAAAAGAATTGTCAGAATAAATTTATCTACAAATTGGTGTAGATTGTATTTATATTCGTTGAATATTAAAAAAATATAATTAAAAATCTACCCTTTGTTAAGATTCAATAATATTGAAACTACTGCATTTATGGCCGAACTATTATTGTTATATCATTTGGGAAAACATTCATAAAGTTTCTTTTCTGATGATTTATTTACTCTTTGAAAAGGAAAGCGGACATTCAATGTCAAATCGTAAATAAAATGCCAGCGATTAGAATGTGATGATTTGTAAACAATAGCGCTGTTCTGCAAAATATTTAATTTAATGAGCAAAAAAAAAAAAAAAAGGATTTTTGGTGATACATCGATAAATTGTTGGATGAATCTCAAATGTTAAAGCACTGAAAACATCATCTGAAGATTTTGAAAAGATAAATTAAATGTTACATTGCTTACCAAAAAGATGAGATACATAATAATTTCAGTATTAAAAATGTTTCATCACAGAATTTCGTTGATACATCAAATTTCACGAATTATCTAATATAATAAATTTGAGCTTATCATAACCGACTCGTTACCTTGTGGGTAGAGTGTTCGCCAATGGTTTGGGAGACCGGGGTTCAAGCCCATGTTTGGTCATACCAAAGACTTTAAACATGGTACTTGATACCTCTTTGTTTAACAGCCAGCATTATAAGGTACATACCAAAGGTAAAGTGGAGCAATCCAGGTCAAGGAGTAATGCCCTGCCGGTGTAGTAGTTATTGAAAAGGGAGCCTACGGGTCACCCTCAACTAAAGGTCGCCAACTTTACTTTTGGGAGATCAGGACTTTTATTTGACAGGTAGGACAAACAAAATAAAAGTTTTTCAATGTACGCAAGGTAAATATTTGCAAGCATTAATGACTTATATGAGTTGATTGATTGATTAATTTTAATGGCATCTAAAACGGTCAAGAATAATTTTATATTTTGAGTTTACGCATTACCGTTCATTGCTTAAAATTACATATTTATAAAGTTGTTTCTTAAGAAAATTTTTACGGTCTTATCAAATACGAACAGTATGGTTTGTTTTGCTTTCTTTGTTTAATAGCATATCAACATTCGTGGATTATCTAATGCCATACTTTTTTGCACACGGTCTTATCTAATATGAACATGGCTGAGTCGGCTGCGTCTGCATCTCTGAAGAGGAGTAGGACTCCCCCAACGAGTGTCCTGTAGATGACGCCAAACAATCTGCCGGTAAGGCTCCGGTAATGCTGGAGCTTTGGAGAATGTGGGGTACCCCTTTAATGTCATCGCTATTTGGTCTACTCTGGGGTGAAGTTGTAGCACCTGAGAGGGTCCTATCTATGGGTCAAACGGTATGCTTATGCTAAACTGAATGTTTAGAATAGAACTGTTTTGACATTCAAACTTCGTACTTATGCTAAACTGAATTGTTTGAAATAGAACTGTATGAAATATGTATGAAATGGATTTTGCATTAAATAACCTACAATGGTTTATATACCATAAATGAAAACCAAACTAAACGAGTACAAACAGTATGGTTTGGCTTGCTTTTTTTTTGTTTAATGGCATATTATCTTTCGTGGGTTATCTAAGACCATCCTTTTTTGTACACGTTCAAATATAGTATGAACGATGTGGTTTTGTTTGCTTTATTTCTTTAATGGCATATCAAACATCGGTGGTTATTTAAAGCCAAAGACATCCTTGTAGAAGAATGATAATGGTTTTATTTAACCCGTAGTTGGGCATAAGAAAGTTCATATATTTTCCCAGGTCGTTAGACTGAAATTGAACGTCATAGCATGACTAGATTTTGGACTCGCTTACTAAGATATCGCAGTTGGGGTCGTTAACTTCTATGCCACCGGGACTTTCTCGACTAATAACTTTTAAACAGATTTATTTGACTATAAATAGAACTCTAACAGGTACTACGACACTCAATCAGTTAATAATGGCACTAAATGGCTACTCCACACTCCCCAAATCTCCAGAAGTGGAGACTCACCACCAGATGCAGTTTTTCGTCAGACCCAGAACACTCCTCCCTCTCTAAGGGGGGATACGGTCAACGTATTGAAAGCCCCATCCGACATATCTCGATGCCAGTACAAAGCCGAACATACTATGCGATGTATGTTAAAATATATCTAGACTGACGTGGTAAGAAGTTGCATCATGATATTAGTTTTAAGGTCATAGAAATCCACAAATCGTAGCTTTAAGTTTCAAAAGCCTGTTAAAGTTAGATCTAGTGAGTATTGAAAATGCTGCTCTTATACAATCTTGTATTTTACAATAAAACTTGATGATCAAAAAGAATCAAAACTAGAAAAATCCATAAAATAAAATTACGAAGCCTTCGTATATCCGTTTGGAAACTCATTTATTCATATGCTTAAGATTTTATAATAATTCACCATCATCAAACATAAATAAGTTCCCCATGATAATATTTTAATCAAATTCTAATCTCATCCAAAACCAGGGACAACAGGATTTTATTAATTTTAATGAAACATGATATATATATATATATATATATATATATATATATATATATATATATATATATATATATATATATATATATATATACAGGGTCAGGCAAAATGATCTGAGGCATTTGTAGATTTAATAAAAGACAAATAATGTAAAGAAACAAAAAAGTGTTCTTATTTTCGAAATGTACATATAATGCCATTCTGTTTCATTAGGTTTTGAAAATTAAATCAGTCAAATGGGATCCGGTATTGTCAACACACTGTGGAAGGCGTTCACGAAAGTTGTCTATAACTCGGCGGGTCATTTCATGTGGAATGGTAGTAATTTCTTGACGAATTGCATCTTTAAGTTGTTCAATAGATTGAGGGCGATTACTGTATACCTTTGACTTGAGGTATCCCCAGAGAAAAAAATCGCATGGATTTAAAGCAAGTGAACGGGCGGGCTAACCAATGTAACCACGCAATGAGATCAAATGACCAGGAACATCTCCCCCAAAATCCCCATAGCACGTCGAAAAGTGTATTTTATGAAAAAAAATGGTATTATATGTACTTTTCGAAAATAAAAACATTTTTTGTGTCTTTACTTTATTTGTCTTTTATTAAACCTACAAATGTGTCAGATCATTTTGCCTGACCCTATATATATATATATATATATATATATATATATATATATATATATATATATATATATATATATATATATTGTTTTATTTTCAGAGCTGTTTTGAATTATATCTAGTATGTCTTCTTTGTTTTATTCATACCAACCTTTGTGGACAATCTAATGCGAACTCCTTGCTTTTAGAAGAACGGTAGTGGTACTATTTAAACCATATGAGCAGATGAAGTAGCTCATATATTTTCCATGGGTATCAGTCCGAAAGTGAACTGGATTTCGAACTTGCTTTCTAGGACTTCACAGTCCTGCACGTTAGCAACTACGCCACAGTTATTATCCACCCCTCCCCCAATTAATTTTTGCTAAGAGTTTCAATACTGTAGGAGCTGAAAATAAATAATGCTCAACAATATCCATTTTTATTAGATTATGTTCAATTAGAAATAATAAAATTACCGGGAGACGAGGGTTCAATCCCAGGTCGAGTCATACCAAAGACTCAAAAAATGGTACTTGATTCTACCTAGCTTAACACTCAGCATTATAAGGTATGGATCAAAGGTAAAGTGGAGCAATCCAGGGAAAGGAGTAGCGCTCTCTTCCACTCCTTAGTGTAGTAGTTATCGAAAAGGGAGCTTTTGGCTCACCATCGACTACGGTCGCCAACTTTACTTAAGAAGAAAGCATGTTTTTAATTTTAAAGATTAAGCATATATTTATGTACATACAATTCTGAATAATGAATTTTTAAATATTCTGAATAATGAATATTTTAAATATTCAATTGAGGAGACGAATCATAAAAATTTACTACGTAACTAACTTGTGATATATCATGATTTTATTGTTACTGAGTGAGATCGGTCAATCATCGTGGATTTCAGAAAAAAGAAAAATCCAGTAATGAACGTTAGAAACATTTGTATAACGGATTGAACAAATAATAACGTTTTTACTGCTTTGTTCATAAAATGTCAAACAGATTAGTTTCCATAGTTTTTCTCTAAAATCCTTAGAGACCAGAGCTCATTTCACATGTAAACTATCAAAATACAAATCGGAAAAAATGTGGTATGTTTGCTGAAACAACAAGTGGCTTAGACTCTGTTACTAAAACTATGGGAAGTGTTGAGTCGCTAATTCATTGCCATTACGTCTGGCTCGACTCTGACCTGGAATAGCTGAATCTATTAGGGTTTAACAGTTTTCAGACAATTATTTGAACAACATAAAATGTTGTCCCGACTTTCCATTTTCCTTTTAATGTCATATAATTGACTTGAACATTACTGAATTATTCCCACGTCCCCTCTGATACGGAACGTTAGTGCTTGTTAGGGGCCCATCTATATATCAAAAAGTCCGTTTAAGATAATGGTTGAAACGATTGTGAGCAACATTAACACAGTGGCCCTTAAAGAACTAATTCATATGAAGTATTTATATATTTAAATTGACTGAATATATCTCATTGTACCTTAGATAACTGGAGACCAATTTTTACTGAATGCTGCATAAAATTACCTGGTATGGGTTGATGTACCTTTCAATCAAGTAGTCACATAATCCCTTGTAAATTAACACAATTAAACAAGAGTGTTGAAGCCGTCAATGTATGCAATTTTTTGTATTTGGAGTAGTTGCTTTGTGCTGTAATTGTTTGTTTTGTTCAATGACACACCAACATTCATGGGTTACTTAATACTACAAGCATCCTAACAGAAGAACATTAATAGTACTATTTAAATAAAAAATGGGGGCATCAGAGTGTTCATAATTTCTTCAGTCACAAGAGACTGATCGGAGTTCGACCGCTCTTACTACGATGTCATTGTCCAGCACTTTAACAAGTATGCTACGAGGTAATTGCTTGTAAATGATTCTCAAAAAGAATTTTACTTCAAACCAAATGAATACTTACAGAAAGAAGTGACTTCGGCATTGGATCGCCTAAAATGTTTAAGTATGCCATATAACCAACCAACCAACGAATAAAACTAACTTTAGTCATTCATTCAGTTATGCATTGATTTTAACCACGTGTCAACACATCTAAGGAATTTATATGTCAAGAATCTGGGGAATTGGTTTCATTATGAAATTATAATTTTAGGATATTTGATTTAATGGTATATCAACCCTTACAGGTAATTTGATTCCAAATCTTCTTAATACATTTATGTATATATGATTTGCACGCGAATAGTTTATAGGTAGTTTTATTTTTGAATGAGATCTAATTTGTTTGCACACAAATGTTTTAAGAGTTGTTACTATTGTTTGCACACAGTTAAATTGTTTTAAGTATTGCTATATTATGCAAATAATTCTGTTTAACATCAGCCATTTGTTTTTATATAGTTAAATGATTTCAAGTCTATAAAATAATTAGAAATATCTATTCAACCTACAGTCAGATACTACGATTTTGGGTCAAAGTGAACTTGCGAGTAATTGCTGTTAAGGAGAACTCCACATTCCTAAAAGTTCCAGAACTGGAGCCTTATCATTTGATGATTTCGTATCCAGGATATTGGTTAGGGTGGGGTGGGGGTTCTTATCCCCCTACAAAGATGAAGTCGGTTTATTCTAATCCCAGCCAACTGAGTTGTGTTTATTTATATTCACACTTTCGTGTAGATGTTTCTTAAGAGTTCTTTTATCGATTGATTTGTTGATTGAATGATGAATTTTAACAGCATTTCAACTCGTCTAGGATTATTTTATGTTTTAAGGTATAACACTCATTGTACTGTCATGTTTACAGTTTTGTGCAAATGTCTCTTAAGGTTTTTTTTTCTTTTGTTTTCTTTTTTTTGCAGTCTGATCGAATAAGACAAATTTGTAAACATTTGACCCTTGATAAAACTAGCACTTCCGGTTCAGATCTGACCCGGAAGGAATAGCAATAAATGTGTACTCTACACTCATTAAAACTCCTGAATTGAAAACTTACCATCAGATAGTCTAGTGATATACCCATTGAGGACAACAATCTTTAGGGAATACAGTGCGAGAAATCTCAGCTCCTTCGAATGAGATTAAAAAATGATTGTAATGTAAATTTGAAAAAATAAATGTTTACGGATTTGATAAAAAATATAAATGAATCAAATTTTATTATTGAAGTGCCAATAAGTTGTTGATATGTTATTAAAGAAATGAATTAAACTAAACATTTATTAATTAATCAAATTTTAATATTAAATAACCGAAAAGTTGTTGATATGGTGTTAAAATAATAAACCAAATAAACTATATTTTCAAAAAATAATTCTGTTGACTTTTTTAAAATCCTCCTATTGACAGACATACAACTTCGGATATGTTGAGTTAGATCTCAATAATAATTCATTGCTTGCATGGACATGAGGTTCAGTCCTTTGATACTGTTTTACAGGGGAAGTCCTCATTGCGTAGGTGTTCAAGTACTGGACTACGGCTTTGAAGTAAACAAGTCCCAACTTCTGTTGCTCTATTACGTCCACTAACAGACTAATACCCTTGAGAAAGATATGGACTCATTTATCCCCCACCCCACTATTTATGGGTTATATAGTATAACGGTTGTTCTACTACAGGGATGGACAAGAACTTTGATATGTTATTTAACAATGAAAGCAAACCACCAAACGAAGAGAATATATACTTGCAACCTCAAAAAATGTTTCTTTTCATGTTAACGTGAAGGGTGTAGTTTTCTTATTAACGAGACAGATATTTTCCCTTGGAAAATTGTCGTGAAATTAGAAAATAAATAAGAATTCTTTTGCAAGACAGAATCAAAGACAGCATCCCGATAGATAAATACAAGAAGGCATTCTAAAACGTATTTCTTTTTCATTCAGTTAGCTGCTTTCAGCAGTTGCGATTTGCATTTAAAGAAGTAAAATAATGAAACGCTTGACAGGTGATGATGTTACCCTTTCTGTATAGATGTCGCTTTGACGCCATTTCTGAAGGGATTTACCAGAACGAAGCTGAAGATAAGAGCATGCTCATCGATGGTAATCATGCAAATTTGACCTTCTATACCTAATTAAGAAACAATCAATTTAATTATTTTACCTTTGTTTTACCCTTTAAAAAATACAACGCTAAAAACTTTTTTTTAAAAAATCCATTTTTTTTATCATGACAATAGGAAATATTTTATTTGATTTTTATTTTCAATTCTTTTCTAATGTATTTTTTGACATAAAAAAGTGGATATTTTGATTCGAAGAAACCTCTATTTGAGATTACATTTATCTTTGACGCCGTTACTTTAAAAATATCGGTTTTTGGAATGAATAATCTGATTGGAGGATGTTAGAATTTCCTCCGGACTTTTAGATAAGAATATGTCCAAGCCATTAATTCACCTTCACAATATCTTTTGTAGCAATGAATGTTATTTGTCAATGCTAATCTCATCGTGAAATAATAAATTTAGTTTCGCATAAAAATAAGTGCATCCCATTCAATTTTCGTTGAAGAAAAGTTTTTTTTTTCTATATTAAAGCTACCAGGATTTCATTCTCACTAGTAAAACATTACAGAATCAAAACTTATATTATACAGTATTATCTTTACCAAATTCAACGGCATTGCATCTCTGAAACCAAAAAAAATAAATATGTATTGGCCCACTCAGCTAGATCGATTGATCGTAATGGCCTGTTAACCCATTTAAGATTTTTTTTAAACCTACAGATTAGACAATTGTATATGTTTAAACTTTTTTGTATTGTTTCTAAAGAGATTTTGCATACGGTTATATGATATCAATACCAATTCATACCAATATATATTTAACAGAATGATCCACGTAGTTATAAATAATACCTAATAATATCCACATCGTAAAACGTCTCACTAATACGAAAATCCTGCTATCTTTAGTCTAGGAAAAAAATTATCTTTTATAAAAAAGATTGCCGTGGTGTACGTATATATGAGTGATCCTGTAAATAATATTTATATTCAGATACATTGCAAAATATTCCACTTAAAATATTCACTGTTTGAATAAACTTTGAATATACTTTTTATCACAGATATTGAGCAATTTTATTCATATATATATATATATACATATATATATATATATATATATATATATATATATATATATATATATATATATATATGTGTGTGTGTGTGTGTGTGTGTAGCAAACTACTTTATTAATCTATAAATTAAAGTATATATTTATTCTTACCTATCTATCTATCTATCTATCTATCTATTATTGAACTAGTTACCTAGATATATGTACGACGATATCATTTCCTTTATATATATATATATATATATATATATATATATATATATATAGCAAGAAAAGGTGATGCAAGCATTGCAAGTAAAATCAGAGTGTTTGAAAGGCTGAAAATACTGCAGAATGAAAATTAAAAAGCGTGATTATTACTCGCGAGACTATTGCAAAAATCAGTAATCCTTTTTGAGGATTGTTGCAATATTTGCAATCAAATGATTATCAATATTAGATAGGAATACTTGAAACTCTAAAACTACGAAAATTATTTATATTAAGGACAGTTACTTGGAAAAAAAAGATTTTTACTAAGTATTGTTGGACTAGTTATTTGAAATCTTTTATTAGTCTCAAAAAAATATTGACTGAAGCTGGCGTTAAATAACCCAGTAAGGTTTAACTTACGGCAAAACAATCAATCAATCCCAGATTGTTAGAATTAATCAATTTTATCTTGACTTAATTCATTAACTGGTTCATTTGTGTATTCTGTAACTCAAACCTGACGCACTTGAATAATGTTTTCCTGTTTAAGTTAATGTAATTTTATTTATTTCATGCCTGGTCTGTACAGTCAACGAAAATTCCAATAATTTTCACCAAAATAATTATTTCCAAACGAAGACTTAACCCGAATACGATGATAGTCAGAAACAACGAAAATCAAAGCAGCCATGTTCGCTAATTTTGAAAAAAAAAACAAAAAAACGAACGATATGACAGCTGTCATATTATAATGAAAAGCAATTTTTTAAAAATTATGTTATTTAAAATAAAACATTTTTAATACCATCGAGGAAAACATAGTTGATATTTTTTGCGCTTAGAATATTGCTGAATGTTATCCAGTCTTCAGTCAGCAATCATTTCTTTAACTACGTTAAAAAAAATTACAAACAGAAATAAGAAAATCAATAGACATTTTCTCATATGACACTTATATGACACTTACCTTTATATAAAAAAGAAAAAAAAAACTTCGTTAAATATATATTTTGAGATGATACTTACGTCAATAGTTTTCTAAAGTAATTCGACCGTATAAAATGATCTCTACCAGGCGGATATATAATTGTTTTTGACAATTACTGTTTTGAAATGACTCAGGAACAATTAGTGAACAGTCTACAATCAGTCGTCATTTATCGTAAACCACTCAATATGCTAAAATTTGCAAAAGGTCTATTATTCACAATGAAACTTTCCTTCAGAGAACAAAGAAAAATAAAATTAAGACTTCCATTTGTATGTATTTTTTTAAATCAAATATTTGAATTCTATTTAAATGCTTTATTCATTTATTTAAAAATAAAACAGTGTTGTACAGCCGCATATAAGGTGGCCATGTTTTGCAGGAAACAATGGTAAGCGAGGTGTATTACATCGGCCAATTCACAATATCACGCATTAGTGACGTCATTTCTTTACCAAGACAAAGAACTTTTTAAAATGCCTACTTTTAAATCGTAATAGAATAAATTTATGAATCTATAAATAGTAGGAAAACGAAATTGCGTATTGGTCACAGAAGACTAACGTACTCTTTTATACTAAAGCAAGAACAGCAACCACAGTGGAAATTTACTAAGCTTTTTGCTTAGATGTGGCACAAGGCCACATGAAAGGGGCACCCAATGAGACTCGAACTCACTCGTGTAGGTTTGCTAGTCGAGCTTGCTAACCATTACCCCACCAGAGGCGCCTAAACAGCAACCACAGTGCTTGACATGCCAAACGCCCTGCACAATCAAAAAAGCTCTCCTTGAGTGTAAAGTTTTTAATAACACTAGAAAGCACAATTTCCACGCAAATACCATGAAGGACTTATTTGAGAACGTCTATATGGATGATGTTTTGTCGTTCTTGAAAGAGACCGGGTTGTACCAGAAAATATAGACTTGCTTACAATCCTGAAAACACAACAAACAAATCAACCGAAAGCAAATTATTGCTGAATAGAAATACCATTATGTTTGTGTTAGTAGAAATAGTAGTGGGAAATAATTAAAAAAAACACTATCATCACTAAATAAACTAATGTCATATTGAAATACTTGCAAATACTTACTCTTAAGCGAGTAAATTAGTTATTTGGTTTTAGTATAGTATCATTAATTATGTTTACAAACCGTACATATGTGTTTGCAGGCTTTGGCATAAAATGACCCATGGAGGTTAATACGCCATTAAACCCAACCAACCAACCAACCAAACAGAACTTTCGACATTTCTTACACATTGTTAAAACTACTTTTAAAAATGCCTACTTTTAAATCGTAATATAATGGATTTCTTCCAGGGAAGGAGTAGCGCCCTCCCCTACACATTGGTGTAGTAGCTATCGAAAAGGGAGCCTTCGGGTTACCCTCGACTATGGTCGCCAACAACTTATAATGGATTTATGAATCTGTCAATTGTACGAATTTTCAACATTTCTCACACATTGTTAAACCTACTTTACGAACTAAATTCGCCATCAATCACTTTTTCAAAAAGTGAAAAAGATTCAATTTATTAAATTTACTAAATAAATAAGTATATTGACTATACCAATAAAACTTACTAAATTTACTAAATATATTTAATATTTGATTGATACACTTTTTCCGTCAACGTATATATTACATTGAATATTTGATAAAAAATACCCTTGATATTTGTTATATCCGTGTATAATACCCTAAACATTATCTGTGTAGATAATATGCTGGAGCATATTACACTGACAACACCAGAAAATTATCAAAAACAACATAGCATAAAATAATAAATTGAATCATCAGTGAAACTGCAAAACGAGAATACCAACTGGAAAAGAAATGCTTAAATAAAAATGTGCTTTACCAAACAAAAGTAAATGATAACGGATAGAAGATAATCTATGTAGAAGTGAAAGACAGACATCGGAAGAAAAGATACCATATTTAAAAACCTACTTTTCGGAACTTACATCTGATAATATGAAGAGAAATATCAGGAAGAACTAGATTTGGTTTGGTTTCTTTGTTTAATGGTATATCAACCTTCGTAAGTTATTTAATGCCAAAGAATATTAGTGGGACTATTTAACATCTTGCTGGGAGGCTAATGAGGTTCATGGTATTCCCAACGTTATTTGTCCGAAAGGGAACATAATAACGTGACTGGAGTTCGAACTCGCTTACTACGATTCCACAGTCCAACGCTTTAACCAGTTTGAACTCGAAAAGCATAATTTCCCGAATTAGACTTAGCTGCACGTTCATCGGAGCAGCTTCCAAATTATAAACGGCATTGAAGCAATGCACAACGTTACTACCAAACACAGCGAGCAATTACCATGAATTGCTTAATCATGTGACACACGCTCCGCATTCTAGGACGTGGCAAACTATTGCAAAACTGCAGCATATATATATATATATATATATATATATATATATTCTACGGTGAGTCAAAAATTTAATAAAATTATCTTTAATCAACATCTTTAATTGATTTGCTCGGCGCATCAGATTACTTTATGCACACACACACGCACGCACACACACACGCATGCATATATATATATATATATATATATATATATATTAAGTAATTTGATGTGCCTAGCAAATCATTTGAAGATATGTACCACTAGACTGCTTACAGAAGCCATATTTTTATTGTGTACGACCAGCCACATTTTTTTGATGAGTTCATAACAGAAAAATTGTGAAGCAGTGTGCCAGGGATTCCTTAAACAATACATCTGACATTTAAAAATAAAAGTTTTTTCTGCTTCTAGTGCACTTACCCAATCAATTTCCAAGGAAATTGTCTGAAATGTAAACAGCTTCGTTCATGAATTGAACTCACCACGCGGAGTTAATTTTTACGATGTTATTACCCAAAGAATGTTTATATATATATATATATATATATATATATATATATATATATATATATATATGACTGATGGTGGTTGAAAGTACTAATTCTCAGACTTGACCTACAGAGACCTCAGATCGTTTTTCCACTGCCTTCAACAAATGCGACATCTTGTTCGCCAAGAAAACCTAGATAAAAGTTAATTCAAATTCCCTTCAGTCTTTTCGATAGAATTTGTCTCTCAGATAATCACTTGCCAAAATACACACACACATACATACCCACATACACACACACACACACATAATATACAAATATATAATATGCGTGTGTGTGTTGTTAAAATGGTAATTTTTAAACCGTTTTTTGTTTTGCTGATAAAAGGGTAACAACATTCCGACGAAAACAGGCCAGGGAAATGTCTTTCCATAGCCTCTTCATTTCACGAGGTCGATTCCTCAAAAGAGAAGCCTTCTTCCTCCCTTTATTTTCCAAAAGGCTTGAGATGTTCAAACTGATAACATCAGAAGTTTCCACCGCGTGCGATTTTACATTTCGTGTTATTGAAAAACCTCTCCAAGTGGAATGGATGATGCAATGTATCGTGATTGCAATTGATCACAGTTATCAGCACGGGGAATAACACCTGAAAAGTGATTGTTTATTTTCAATGAATATTTCAATTTCTGAAAAACATAAAGTCAAAATTATTTGGACCCTGATTATAAAAGTAGTGATAGGTTTTTGTCTTTTATTTCAAAGTAGCAACTGTCTTTTTAAAATTTTCTTTGATCGATTGGTTTATCAAGGCTAGAGTGCTCTCTCAACCATATTACTGAGGAAGCATTTTTATTTCAAACCAACTTAGTATTCAATAATGAAGAGATTATTTATCCTAGGCTTGCTAGAAAATTTAAGTGCATATTGCCATACATTGAACGGAATTAAAACATTGTGAATGTTGTAAACGCTATTCATCTCTTCTTGTAATAGCTAGAACATCCTTAGTTTTCAATATAGGCGTATGTGATATCTCGACAAACAGGACTTCTGTCATAAAAAGAGTTGGGGAAAATAGATTTACTCGTCAAGGAGATTTTCTTTTATCAAGAAGGTAGGAAGTTTTTGATATCGGTTTCTGTGTTTAATGACATATCAACCTTCAAGGATTATTTGGTTTGGTTTCTTTGTTTATCAACCTTTGGAGGTTATTTAATGCCAAAGCCATTCTCCTATAAGAACAGCTGTTGTACTATTTAACCCATAGCTGGAAGGATAGTGGGGTTCATAACTCCCCTAGTGTATTTGCCCGAACGTGAACGTAATAACGCGACTGAAGAAGTAAGAACTCGCTTACTACGATTCCACAGTCCAACGCTTTAACCATTACATCACAAGGATACCCCCATGGATTATTTAATACCTGAGCTGTCAATATAGGTGAACACTCGTGGTACTATTTAACCAGCTGGAAGGATTAAAATGCTTCATGACTTACCAAGGGTATTGGTCTAATAACGTGATTAGAATTCGAATCCACTCCTATGATATCGCCGTCCGATAGGTTAGCCACTTTAACACAATGAATCCTGCTTAGTGGTGAGTAGGAATTGGTCTGGTGTAATGATTTCACAGATGAGTGAATCTGGATGTAGAACCTTGTATAGGGTGCCCCTGCTTATCATAATAGAAGACAACACAGATGGCGTTGAATTAAGATTTTGCCCTTACTCGGATGATTGCCAATCGTCTATCTCTTTTCTCGCTCTTCGGCTGCCGCGCTGTGGAATTTCTGTGTTTGTTCTCGTTCGCCATATTGTCGTCACCTTCGTGCTGTTCTCTTCGTTGCTGTCGTTTATTGCTGGAATCCCAACCACTTTCAGTTCTTCTGTGTTGAGATGAATACAACTCATAAAAAATCTTGTGTGCACCTATTTGTTTTCCTTCATAATGACAATATATCTATTTCCCGTTTAAACTCAACGGGGTGGGGTGCGTAGAGTAGAGCACAGGTGTAACATGACAACCGTTTTGTCGGGTTATTCCTTCTGGTATTTATCATCCGTCCCACCACCGTACAAATGTGGCACAAGGTCTTTTTAAGGGGGGTCCGGTCGCAGGGAAAAGCCCACACGCTTCCGGCATTGCCAAAAATACCTTCGGCCCCGTCAGCCTTTTTTTTTAGGAGGGTCTCAGGCGCCAGGAAATAAACCCAAACCTCCTGAAGGGGGTAAAAGCCTGCGGGAATGTCCCCCTGAGGCCGGAGAAAATCTCCAGTGCCGAGGCACACCCGCCCAGCGGTGAAATGGCCTGCCGGATGCGACCCAACAACTGGAGCGGTAGGTCGTAAAGGAAAAACGACCTTCGTTCTTATTGTTTAAACTTACTATCAACCTTTTTAACCTTTTAAATTCATAAGTGCATGTGACCCTCTCGTATCCAATCAAAGCTACGTTCTCAAATGACGTCTTGGTCAACTTTCTTCGATCAAAATGGATGACCGAATTGTTTTTCTTCCCTATTTTAATTAAATCTACATTATTAGGCAAACAATCTATGTCTATGATTTTACTTTAACTTCTTAGTTTGGTAGAGGCTGAATTAGTCCACGAGGTGTTGCGATACCGGACAATGTCACACTTTGAATTTAAAAGCATTTGGCACTACCATCTTCAAGAATGGCATGCATATATATATATATATATATATATATATATAATGATAGAAGAACAACAATTAAGAAAAGGTTTCACCAAGAAAGAGTCATTGATGCTGTTATGTTAGAGCCGGTATAATCCAAGATAATTAAGATAATAGATATTACGTTTTATGCCTTTTACAAATTTTCAGGCAAATAAGTGAAAAATGTCTAGTTAAGCTTCTATGTTGTGTGAAGTATTGTTACCTGATAAGACGTTAATACATGTCACATTTACAAAAAAAAAATACATATATTAAAGAAAATTAAAAACATCCTGTCATTCTGATTTACAGGTGAATAAATTATGAGATTATTCAGGGTAAGGTGGTAGTTAATAGGGGAAAATCGATAAACATATCAACCTTTAGATAATAATTCGTTTCTTTTGTTCACACACACACACACACACATATGTATATATATATATCATCAAGATATAAGTGAAGCAATGGGACATTTGAGAGTTACTCATTGCGTGGCTAACAAACATTATTCCCCTAATAGATTCTCAGATGCAAAATTAAATCAATGATTGCAATACCTTCAAAAACACTGTTCATTAAACCGAGAACACCATTTTGTATTTTCATTAAATATTCATTGTATTAAAAACAAATTGTGACTATTTTGTATCTTTTTTTTATTTGTTTCATTTATATATTTTTGTAGCTCTAGTCTGGCAAAACATTTTGGTTTCATCGGCTGAAATGTCTTGGTTAAAGGTAAAAACAGTACAACATTCAAATTGTAAAGTAGTTTTTCTTTATTTCATTTCGTTTTATATCAAACAATAAAGAAACCAACTAAGTTTTGAATGAAAATAATGTATAGAATTTTAACGAACTGCCACAATTGCTTTTATGACGTAGAAAAATTGATTGAATTCTTGTTAACGAATAGAAATCGAAAAACAAAAGATTCCTTCTGCCAGCCGAAAAAGCAAAAAAAAAAAAAAAAAATGACACATATAAAGTCTGATTTAGATACAGTAAACCATAAAAAAGCATGACTAAGTTCATGAACTCAGCATCAGATTTAACAGAAATACAAATTAAATAAAATTGTCAATATTTTGAAGAAAAATACTTAATATAATCACAAAAACATAAAAATTGTGATTTTTTATAAACATTTTATATTTCACGGTAACGTTATAAATGTTAATGTCACAGATACAGATATCGATGACCTGACTTTACATACACCGTATGGGAGTGTTTTCTTTTATTTTGTACAAAAGGCATGATCATTCTTCCAATGATTAAATACCAGATAAACATTTTTTGAAAGGAAGTACGGCGGTATAAAAACAGAAAAGACGGATTATAAATATATCCGAACAGATGATTGTAGAAATATTCGCAAATACATATATAATGATTATTATCTTTTTTATTCCATAAGAGTTTTTTTACATCAGCATTAGCTTATAGACTTTCACAGGAGTTTGAGTGACAGCAAGTCTCTTTATGCCTCCAGGACTCTTCTCAGTATTATGGCCGTTCTCAACAATGCTTTAGTTTGGATGGTCTCCAGTGGTCATCCAACTTCTAAGTCCTCCAGTCACTTTAATAGTCCTTTAGTTGCTATACTAAATGCATCAATCACGATTGGTATAATCGTCACCTTTATGTTTCATAGTTTTTTTTTAAATTCCCTAGCAAGGTCGATGTACTTATCCTTGGTATCACTTTCTTTAAGTTTTATTCTGTGGTCTGCGGGTACAGTAAAGTCTACAATTTTGCAAGATATCTTCTTTTTGTTGTTGTTGATTACTATAAGGTCTGGTCTTCTGGGCGAGATTAGGTGATCCGTTTGTATGTCAAAGTCCCATAGGAGTTTGTGTGTGTCATTCTCCAGGACAGCTGCTGGGTTGTGCATATACCATTTGTTCGTATGGTCAAATTTCAATTTCTTGTACAGCCCCCGGTGGATAGCCTTGCTCAACCAGTCGTTTCTAGTCTTATACTCCTTCTGTGCTAGTTTGCTGCATTCGCTTATTATGCGATTGATAATTTATTCTCTGTCACGACATAATCTACATTTGCTATTTTGTTGCGTCTTATCTATTCTCACTTTGATATGATTGGTTCTAATCGCGTTGTTTTGTGCTGCTATTAGGAGTGATCCAGTTTCCCTCTTAAGGTTTCCTTTTCTTAGCCCACGTCTGGGTTTTCTTGTGTGTTGCTTATTAGCCATTTAAAACGCCCATAGAGTTGTTTTTCTTCCCATTTTTGTTTTCTAGTTTTTGTCATTCTGTTGGTCTTCGTGTTGTCAGCATTGTTTCTGGTGACTGCAATCAGTCCCTCTTCGCGATTTTTTATGTCGTCTTCAAGTCTTTGTATCGATGCGTCGACACTATCTTCAATGCTGGCAAATCCTCTTCCTTTTCCTTTTCTTGATACATGTAGTCTATCAATATTATCTCTTGGATGTAATGCCTTATGCATGGTCATTAGTTTTCTTGTTCTCCGGTCCATTTGCTAAAGTTCTTCTCTGGTCCACTTCAAGGATAACCCGGTATATCTTACGAGCCCATTCGATAAGGTTTCTGCTAGATAGTTTTTTCACGAGTAGCTTTCTGGTTCTCTTATGATACTCTTTCTTAATTTTTTTCTTCCATCTCCATTTGTTTATGGTGTTAGCTTCCAATATGCGAGCGTTCTAATCTTGTCTTGATTTAGCAGTTCCATTCCGTCCGTCATATGTTATTTGCCGCTTTTCATGACTAGCACGGCACATTCTTCAATTCCAGATTCCATCCCTGTATATTCTTACTGCGTGTACTAGAGTTTCCAATTCTTTTTTGTTTTTTGCGAACAGTTTGGTGTTGTCTATGTACATTTGATGATTAATCTTTTCCTACGAGTTACTATGTTTTTAGCCAGCTGTGCATTTTCTGAGCGATAACTTAAGAGGCATCATCGCAATTATAAATAGTAAAGGTATTAATGCATCTCCTTGGAATATACCTCTTTGGATCTTCACTTTAGCTAACTTCTCCCTCTTGCTGTCAATTCCACTTTCCAGGTTTGTATGGTTTTCTCGATAAAGTTTATGACTTCATCTGATATTTTGTACATTTTGAGGCAGTTTATGATCTAGCTTTGTGGGACCATATATGTCTTTTGGTATACAATCCGGGCCATAGCTTGATTTTTCCATCGGGTCTTGCTCTCGTTGAGGATTTGCTGATCTATGTAGAGTAGCTCTCCTGTGGCTCTTGATCCTTTCTCTTCCTTAGGGAACAGTCTGCGGTTTGTTAGCGAGCAGTAAAGATCTTACCTTATTTGTGCTGTTAATATTTTCAACATCATATATAGGTGGGTTATGGTTCAGTAGTTGTTTCGGGCGGTTCCTTTGCTTGGGTCCTTTTGGATCTATGTGGTATTTCTTTTGGTCATCCATGCTCTTTGTTCCTTTTGAGCGCTCATCTCTCGTGAGTGGAGGTGAATCAAAAACCATGGATTCCATCATAGCCTGGCGTTTTCCAGTCTTAATTCTTTTTAATGCTGTTCTAGGTAAATCGATGTATATATCCACTTTCTAATCTTCTTTGATTCCTAATTCTTTAGTCGTTTTGCTGATCGATTTGCTTTTTTGTTATGTTCTCTTGGTTGACATACTTTACTCCAAATTTGTTCGGGTCCTCTGGCATCCGGTTGTTGGTATGTTTACCAGTCATTTCCCCCAACTTATTGGTAGAATTTCCTTGCTTTGATTTGGAATGTCCTATTTTTTCTGTATTGTTTTACAATACAAACATGACCTGGTTTTCTTAAAAGAGAACTCATAAGCGGGTTACAGAAAAGTTATTTCCCTTTCTGCTTTTTTTTTCTCCGTTTTATTCTTGTCATTCTCAACCGTACTTGCCTTAAGTTTCAACTTCGAATAAGTCAACATTTATGTTACTTTTGAAATTCAGAGATATTGTAAGTCCTGAGCAATTGTTTAGTATTTCTGGGTTATCGTGTGTTCTTTCGTTATTTAAGGCAGTCGACTAGTGGAAATCAGTTATCAAGTGGGTTGGTTGGTTGAGGGTAGATGCGATTAGACCTTGTATAAAGCCTCTGTTGAAGTCAGAGTCAGCGAGTCTCTGGTTCATTTTTACAATGTCAAGTAGTTCATGCTTTTTTCGTGGTCCCGTTGCGAATTTTAGTCCGAGTTGTAAGGTTTCAGTTTCATATTGTTTTAATGTTGTATTAGAGAAATTTAGAACGATAAAACAAAGAGCGGCTTTCTTATCGGTTTCTTCCTCAGAGCCTTCAGAATCTGCTCCACCCATTATTCAAATTAGGAATTTGAGCACATTAAAAGCTCTTTTTCTAAATTTCAATATCCCGATTATTTCATTCATCGTGACAAATCTAACATTCATAAACACTCCTCCCAATATAATAATAATAACATAAACAACAAAGACGACTTTAATATCAACCCAATAAATAGACACGTAATATTATTCAAAAACCCCACTACCACCTACATTGAAAAAAAAATTAAATTACTTAAATATAAAAACCACCAATCTCACAACAAAAAACAATAAAACAGATACTAATGAACCACCTGAAATCAGGTATTTATAAAATCCGTTGTCATGATGGTAAAAAAAATTAAGTCGGAGAAACAAGTAGAAATTTAAACGTAAGAATTTATGAACGTGAGAATGATTTTAAAAATGGCAATATAACAAACTCCTTAGTCTCCCATAAAATTTCAATGAGCCACACTTTTGATTTTAAAATCTCTATTGTTTTCATTTTTATCTATGATAGAGACAAACGCATGATTCTGGAAGCATGCACAATAATTCATTTTGACACAATACCACAAAGAAAGAGCTTTTATAAAATATCACCATCCCTGGGAAAAATAATTTTGAAAGCTTTTAAAATCAATACATGATAAGAAAAAAAAATCATTTCCTTTGCATGACGTCCTCCATCACTCTGTTCACCGCACTACAAGATGCGTGGCTTAATATTGAAAAAGATTATTTCATCATTTCCTTTTGGTGACATCGTTTTTCCTCTAAACATTTAAAGTATCAAAATGCGTTACTTAATTTAAGAATATTCTATCACATGACATAACAATTCCAAAAATATCACGCTGTATTTCCCGTTTCACAGTTAAACCATATAAACAAGGACAGATGATGAATTCTTAACAAAATTTGTGCTCTCAAACACTGATTATTTTTATAAAAATGGATTTGGCATTAAATAACCTACAAAACCCATAAAAACCAACTAAAGACAACCCACAAAGTCCTATGATTCCTCTCAATCTCTCTGTCTCTCTGTCTCTGTCTCTGTCTTTCTTGATCTCTCTCAAACACACGGACTCAAAACACGTAAAGTTATATATAAAAGCTAAATAAATAAATCTTCTAAATTTACCAACACCATCCTTCTTCTGTTTCTTATCTTATTCACACACACACACACACGCACATATATATATATATATATATATACATTCTTTGAAGACTAGTTTTAACATAAACATATATATATATATATATGTATATCAAACTAGTCTTCAAAGAATTAGCAAGTCTATATATAGTTAAAATTTAAGAAAGAAAAGTAGGAATTTTGTTTATTTGTTGTATGGTATATCAACCTTCAAGGGTTATTTAATGCCAAAAAAGTCCTTGTAGAAAGGACTAGTAGTAATTTTTAGCCTATGATAACGCGACTTGCATTCGAATTTGCTTCCTACGATATCTCAGTGTATTCTTAATATTTTCCTGTATATTCTTTTAAAAAAATCTCGGTTTACTGACTTTTATTAAAGCATATGCAACGATAACAGTATGGAGGATAAAATTTCAATGTTTTCATAATTTCAAAATCAAGCTAAATATATTCGAGTCATTGTCTATCTAAAACTTTTTTTCAGTATATCCCTATTTATCTATTCATCTATCTAGCTACCTTCCTTCCTACCTACCTCAATCTTTTCCAATTTATCTGGTTTGATTTCTTTGTTTTTAATGGCATATTAACTTTCGTGGGTTATTTAATGCCTTAGCTATTTTTCCAGAAGAACTGTAGATGTTCAATTTAACCTATAGCAGGGGGATAAGGGGGTTTATACTTTTCCCAAAGGTACTCGCCTAAAAGAGAATAAAATTGCTTAACTGGAGTTCGAACAGGTTACATGACGTGGTTCTTTATTTCTTTCTTTCTTTTTTTCTATCTATCTATCTATCTATCTATCATTATTTCTTTATCTATCTATTTTATTTGACTTTTCCCATATCTATATTTCATACTATCAATGTATCAATTAATCTATAATTCTCTTTCACAGTGAATATGCCCATACGTGTGTGTGTGTGTGTGTGTGTGTGCACGCGTGTGCGTGTGCATGTGAATGTGTGGTAAGTGCTTGCGTATAATTATTACTCAGTGCTTCACCTTCCAATAAGCATCGAGTTCAACATAAAATGTCGAATAACCTTCTAATTTCCTTTTCAGATTGCCGCATTGTTTCCGACCCTATAATTGCTTATCACAAAAGAAACTCGTCTGTAGGTTGCACATTGCTTACCTGTATCCTGTCGTTTCAGTTCAAAGAATATTTCATGCACAATACAATATTTCCCCATTCAGACCAACATTTACTCTCGGTTGAATATGAGAGAATAAAAAATTTACATCTGAAAAAGAAAATGTTCAGACTGATTACGCAGTTATTCTAAAAATGGTTGGCTTTAAGTTTCGGTAGTGAACTATTTTGTGTCCTGTTGCACTATCATTAATTTATAGACAGGAGTACGATTTTAAAGAATTAATCAACGGTTACCAAAATTTTCGCTTAACATTTTGACCCAACCCCTCATATTATCTGCATCATCAAGTCACGCTGATAGCATGAAGTCCCATTTGCCCGGTCGGTTGGGGCCGTAGAATACACCAACTGCACTTCGGCAGAGGGGTAAGACCCCCACCAACGAGTTTCCTTGATAAGACATTAAACAATCTGATAGTGAGGATACTGGACCTTTGGGGAATGGTGAGTACTCCTTCATTGCTATTGCTCCCAGGTCCACTCATGACCTGATAGGGCCCTATCTATGGGTTAAATAGAACTAAACTGCATAATCATGCTTAACTGAATTGTTTGAATTAAACTTTTTGACTAAACTGAATAGCTTGAAATAGAAATGTTTTTGGCAATTAAACAGTGTAC
>OY757931.1:3021592-3071592 GCA_963585895.1 Sepioteuthis lessoniana | reverse complement strand
GAAGTCCTTGAGATTTTGCCGAGGCTGCGAGCGATTCATTTCGTTAAAGAAAATATCGCGTAAAAATAAGCAAAAATCATCATTGCTCGATGGCTGCTCGGGCTGGCTGGTCGCAACTGATTTAGAACATCTTTTCGTATTTCTAACATAAATAGCGTTAAGGACCCAGCGTCCAGATATTATCATTTGGTCAGTTAAGTTTTTTTTTGCCCAATTTGATTAGGAACCCTCTTCCACTTAGGGTAGGTCCAGCTTGTTTTCGGACCCCGGAAAATAGTCGGCCTCCACTTCGTAGACGAGGGGATGGGAGGGCAACCAAACGGGGAATTTTTTTCCTTTGTTTCGTCTTTTGTATATTTCGGTGTTTTTCTCCCATCACCATCATACACAATTTTTGTAAATAAATCATATATTGTAAATAAAATCATTCATTCCACTCGGGGTTTTTAAGTAGGTCTTTTTACAGAGCAAATGTGGTATTTTGGTGTTTGCAGCGTGATTAGTCATGGATGACAGTCTACATATTGTATTGTTGAATGGGTCGGCGAATGCGGCCTGCTAGGTTCGCTTAGAATATATAGAAATACATGACGGCTTTCTTCCCCCCCACACACAAAATTTTAAGGCTTCATGCCTTCCTTAATGTAAATTTATGGGAATAAACAGTTGGATTTTTAAAAGAAATTTTCGTTATTGAGTTAACGGTCCTTTTTGAAGAAAATTTCGACTGGGCACATCAGCGTAATATGGAAAATTGTAAGTATCTGCAAGAACAAGGTGTCAGAAGTAGCTGAATAACCAATGTATTTCCAATCGAGGTCGGAAGCTTATGTTTCATAAACAACTCAACCTTCGTATTCTTGACTAATCTCGTATTTTCTCCATCAGACAAGAGGAAATACATACAGCGTTGATATGGACCAGTGGTAATGATGCTTCGCCCCCGAAAACCGTCTGAACTCAGAGTCATCATCTTGGAAGCAATGCTGCTGTATAAACATTGGTCATTGTATGATACCTATATATACATATATCTATATACACACACCCACACAACCATCCATATATATATATATATATATAGTCATCCACAGACAGATCTGTTTCGTTCTATCAGAACTCATCAGTGTGACCAGACAGTATCTTCCCGTAGCTGGGATCGAAACCCGGTTGACTCAAACGTCAAACCAAAGCTTCTAACCATTCAGCCTTGAGTAGATATTAACTGCGAAGTAAATTTTAAACGGTTATGAATCACAATTACTATTGTTTACATACATCCGTTCAACGGTAGCCGAGACCTCAATTCAACTACGAAGAGGCTTGCAATAGACGCTAATGGCATATATATATATATATATATATATATATATATATATATATATATATATATATATATATGGCAGGTGTAAAATAAGTATATAAAAAATAAAGAGTCTGCTTGTATTGTTTGGTACTAATGGTGTTCTCTGGATTATTGGTAATGGTCTCGAACACATTATATATTTACTTAAACAGCTTGACATAGAAATTTTGCATTAAGTAAATAGCAAAAATCTACGATACATTTTTTATAAGTCAAGTAGAGTTGGAATATTGCAAAATAAATAGATAAATGTATAATTTTTTTTAAAAATTAAATAAAAAAGCCAAAAGGTGATGCTTAACTTCTGGGCAGGTGTACATGTATAATTAATTAAAAAAAATGAGTTTACATTTCTGAAGTTGTGTATTTAAAAAGAAAATCCTTTATACCTTCTAAATTTCTTGTGTTGCTTGCTTCTCTCTTTCATTACATTCTTTTCCCTTCCTATTTTTTCTTAAGGTGCGTTATCTTTATTTTTATTTTGAATAATTTCATTCTGATTTTTAAAATAAAGGCGCTCATGTGCATGTTGTATTCTACCTTTTAAAAACATCTTACCATCATCATTATCACCACCACCACCATCACTTGCCTGTGGGTGAAGAGTTAAGTGTCGTCGTGGCTTACATACTAGAGTGTGGCATCGAATCAGGAGAGTACAATCTCCAGTCACGTTATTGTGTTCACTTTTGGACTAATCCTATAGGGAAGGTTAAAAATCACCTTGTATCCCTCTAATCATGTGTTGAATAGTACTATTACTGTCCTTCTTAACTGATGGCGTTGGTATTAGATAATCCACGAAGGTTGATACACCATTAAACAAAGAAATCTAACCAATTACTGGCTATTACTCTTAAAATTTTGCAACAAAAATCGTTGGGATCCTCTCCCACAGCTACGACTAACATCACTGCTACAGCTGATATTTATCCATCTATTCCCAATACCAGATTTTAACGCTTGATTTAACGAAAAAATTAATTTGACGAACAAAATATGTTTACATTTTTAGAGGAAGTATATTTTTAAAAAATCTTTTCCCCCTTCGACGTTTACATATTTCTCTCCTTTTTTTTAATTTACTTTCTTATTTTATTTTTATTTTTCATAATTTCATTCTAATCTTTAAAATATTTGCCCCGTATATTCTCTTTATTATGTTTAACTTGCTTTTCCTATTTCCTCTTCCAACTTTATCTTCCATTTGTTTTGTTTCCTTCCGTTCATTCTTTCATTCCCCCGCCTCATTTTTGTCATTCTTGTTGAATTCTCTCTTTCTAAAAGCCTCATTAAACTTCATCAATAACGAACGCCTCTTCAATTTGAAAAAAAAAGCACTCAAACTAAAGAGAAACTGAATCGACATCCGGTCAGAGTACAAAAAAGCCTGAAGAGAGCTGGCCTCGTTATGAGAAAAACAACCTATCGACAAAATCTCATTAATCACAAATAATTAATGACTGGTTTTTCGTAAAGTTATTCGGGAAATTTTTGCAGTGGCAGAATCTATGGCAAAGTTTCAAATGTGGCCAAAACTGTTTCTGATTCTTCTCAAATATTTGAATATTTTTCTACTCAAACAGATGAAAAAAAATGACATTGTTTCACCACTTGCCCGTAGGGGAGAGCTTGGGTGGTTGTATACCATCTTTCCCCTCTTATCTTTCCTTCCTTATTTCCACTTTTTTTTCTTCCTCAATATTCTTCAAACTTTTCTATTTAAATCGTTCCACAAGCTTTCTTACTTCTTTTCTTTTTCTCTATTTTCTCTCCGCCTCATATTTTGTATTTGATACCACTATATCTATCTTCCTCGCCTTTTTCGATTAACTTACTCCCTTTACTTTCCATCCCATATATTCGATATAAAACAATAGTTATGATAGTATATATCATACACTATTATATCAACTTTCTTTCTTTCTTTCTTTCTTTCTTTCTTTGTCTTCCTCCTTATATTTGCATCCTTTGTATTAATCTATCTATCTATCTATCTATCTTCTTTCTTATATTTTTTCTATGTTTGATACTTTTATATCTATCTTTTATCATCTGTCTAGACTACGTGCTTAGAACTTCGATTGATAAAATCAGAGAAAACGGCTTCGAGCTGACAAAGAAAAGAAGCTGAAGGTACCCTGCAAAAACAATTACCGACGCCGACTACGCCGATGACATAGCGATACTGGCAAATGCACCCAACCAAGCCGAAACACTACTGCATAGTTTGGAACGAGCCACCGCAGGCATTGGCCTCCATGTCAATGCATACGGAACGGAATATATGTGCTATAATCAAACAGACGACATCTCCAAACTAGACGGAGCCCCTCTGAAACTAGTAGACAAATTCACATACCTTGGAAACATCGTCTCATCAACCGAAAAGACATCGGCACACAGCTTACGAAGGCATGGACAGCTATCGATAGGCTTTCGATCATATGGAAATCAGACCTGACCGATAAAATGAAACGCAGTTTCATCCAGGCAGCGGTCGTATTGATACTGCTATATGGATGCACTACTTGGACGCTGATAGGGAGAAGTGGCGAGAGAGGGTCAGGGATATCCGTGCTTGCGGCACGACATGATGATGATGATGATGATGATGATGATACTTGTCTTTAATTGGAATCACTTTGAGATGAGGTTTCTTAATCTGAGAATTTGTAAATCACCTGAAGAAGGCCAGAGGTGAAATTTTGCCGAAACGTAGTGAAAGAAGAAACAACACAAAAACTACCAACATGAGGAAAAAAGTCCGCAATAAATAAAAATTAATTCTCAGATGATGATGATATCTATCTTCTTTCTTTCTTTCTTTCTTTCTTTCTTTCTTTCTTTCTCATCTAATCTTTCTTTATCTAATTACCTTCTAACATTTTCATTCTCAATGTGATACTATTATATTTAGCTATCTTTATTCTTTCAATCTTCATTTATCCTTGTTTATCAACCTTCCTGTTCATATTTTCTTTAAATACTTGATATTATTATATCCATCTATTTTCCTTCTTTCTTTGCCTTTTTTATATCTATGTAGTTAATTTGCTTCTATTTTTCGATATTTCATATAATCATATCTATCTTTTTTTTCTTTTTTTTTCATCTTACTTTATCTAATTTCTTTCTTATATTTCCTGTCTATATTGGATAATATTATAGCTATCTACATTCTGTCTTTCTTCTTTTATTGTTGCCTATCTACCTTCTTCTTAACATTTCTTTGTAGATTTATTAATATCTATCTATCTATCTATCTATCTATCTATCTATCTCTTTCTCATTCTATTGATATCTATCTATCTATCTATCTATCTATCTTCGTTCAATTTATTCTTTATACGTTCATTTTATATTTGATATTATCATATCGCCGTTAAATAATATTTTTATATTGCCGTGAAAAGTCACTAAAAATACTTAACATTTCAACCATTTTTACCGAATCACTTCTGACACTATAACAATTTCTATATTCATTTCAACGCTGAGTACATTCAGGAAGTGACGTTTCTTCAATAGAGCAAAGATCAGCTAAAACACATAGCAAACATGGCCGACAGCAACAGGGCCGACAGCAACATGTATACCATCATCAGCAGTAGCAGCAGTAGCCATTTTAAGTTCAATGCTTGATAAAAGAAGCATTTCTCATTTTTTTTTCTGGTACGGTGTCTCAAAGAAAGTTGGCGAAAACAAAGAGACAAACTAGAGATGAAGATGCCCAGTCGGCAGAGGCGGTAGAATACTCCAACTGCATCTCTGCAGGGGAGTAAAACCCCACCCCAACGAGTCCCCGTTTATATGACACAAAAAAATCTGATGGTGAGGCTCCGGTAATGCAGGAGTTTTGGGGAATGTGGAGTACCCTTTTATTTCCATCGCTCCCTGATCCACTCTGGCCCGTATTTCAATAGGGTCCTATCCATGGGTAAAATAGGACTGTTTGATATTTAAACTGCGTACTAACAAATGACTTATGCAAAATTGAATTGTTAGAAATAGAACTGTTTGATCATTTAATTGTGTGTGTCTGCTAAATGCGTTAACAAATCATATGTTTAATGTTTATGCAAAAACAGGATTTGGCATTAAATATCCAATAATGGTTGATATGCCATTAAGCCAAACCCAACCAAAAGGATATTCAGAGCGGAAGATGTGTTCGAATTAGGAAAGGAAAAATTGATTGGCATGCAACTAGAATTGTCAATGTTACAACTTTGCTCTGGACCGATTTCAAAAACAGGAAGACTTAAAGTTTTATTCTTACTTCGATCAAGAAATGATCAATTTTATGAAAATTCATAGCCCACCTTATATGAAGGAGAGTAGTTTTGCAAACCACAAAATTTAGATCGTTACTCGTCCCTCTGCCGATAACTAAATGACAATCCTTTTTTCAAAAATGTCCCAAGTCTCGTGTGTGCAACTGTCTCTGGCACCCACTGCGAGAGTTCTTGTGATTGACCTTTTGTTTTCGTTCTCACAGCTGGTCACCAGGGTCACCAGTGGAAGAAGGATCTAACTATATTACAGAAGGATGGCTATGATTATGCTATTTTCTGCCACGTTTGAATTGAAAACTTAACTATATTGACTCTCCATCTTCTGTCAGCTATTTAATTCCACGCTTGTTATTTATTGAGCAACATTCTATGCACTATTGCTTCTTTTCCCTTGTCTCTAGATGCCATTTCTATTGTTTAAGAGTTTTGATATGTTTATCGTAGTTTATTCATCCATTTATTTTTATCTCAGAGAATTATTGCGAACATTTCACTTTCCACATGGTTCAGCGAGACTCTTGAGATTGTATTCTAGTTTTTCTATTAATGTCCCATGTTAGACATTTATATGATATATATTGTATCAGACATTTTCTTCACCTTTATATTAAATAAAATGTGTCATCCTGCGATTTCTTTCCATTGAAGATGATACAAAAATATGTTTATAAAGCATCTATATCTATCTATCTATATATATATAAATATATATATATGTGTGTGTGTGTGTGTGTGTGTGTGTGTTGGCATGAAAACAGTATTTGAATTGAACATGACATTACATTTGCTTCCAGTGTTTTTCATTTTCTACTAACTTTTCTTTTAAATGTATACAAATGCATACGTAATAAGTAAGTTCTAATTTTATATGTGTATCTTTAAATATTTTATGATATATATATATATATATATAGAGAGAGAGAGAGAGAGAGAGAGAGAGAATTTCTTACGAGATAGGTTGAAAGCTTGAATTACCCGTCTAAGAATTAGGAAAAAAATTCCTGACATATTTGGGAGATAATTTTGTTAGAATATGAACATTCCTGGTGCATACACATTCATTTAATACATTTACTAATATATAATAGTTTTTATATATATATATATATATATATATATATATATATATATATATATATTGAGTTGGGTCGTGCAATTTATCAGGTAGCTTAATTTTTTTCTCTCTGGTAAAATTCAGCTGGTTTTGTTTTAAGCTCAATAAGTTTTCCATAAACATTTTCACCTGATCTTCTTAAGAACATTTTTTGTTATTCAGAACATTTTGTAGAGAACGAAAAAGATTAAAATAACTTTGAGCAAGGATTTGTGAATATAATGAACATGTAGAACAGACCAATATAAATCCAATATTTTTTCTACGTGATTCTTGTTGAAGTTGATTTTCGGTTACATAGAGAAGCACAACGTTTTTCTTAATGAGGAATTCAGGGCGTTTTCTTTGAAGGTTTACATGCTCATAATGCAGCTGTTACGAGTATAAGTCTTCACTGAATATCTGAAAGCGATTTTAAAATCACAAAATGAAGAATATTGCAATGAAACAAACATACACACGGCATAACTTTTCTTTGAAGAAGATCCGCCTTTAGGGTAATCTGTGGAGAGTCCTCCTTGTCAATCCACTGTCTTTTGTGTAGAACCTTGTCATATTTTCCTCTCTTGTAATGATATTCTTGAGAAAAATGTCATTTCTTTTCCGTGAAAGAAGACTTGTCTATATGAGTATGCAATCTTCTTTATCCTTCTCACTAAGAATATGAGGAAGCCAGACGCCCAGCTTGCTTACTTTTCTTATCCTTTTCAAGTGGTGGCAGATTGTGAATTGGTATGTGTTGAGGTCAAGTGCTAATTCTTGAGCAATTTTGCCCCGATTAAATGCTACCAATTCACTAAGAGGATCTTCATCGAGGTTTCATGAACTTCTTGGTCTGGATTTGTCTGCTAGTGAATCGTCTGAACGAAACTTAGCTAACCTGTTTCTGAGTTGGCGGTCAGGAAGGATATCTTGTCCAATTACCACTTGAAATTTCCACCAGCTGTTTCTGCTGCTCACATTATTATTTGTTGAATATACTTTTTCAGTTCTTCGATTTCAGGGGCGTAAGATCAAAGCCGCAGTTTCCCCTCGGGAATAAAATATTAGATTATTCGGTAAGTAATTTCGTTTTACCTGTGAGGATATAAAAAATGTCATTAAAAATTATCTAATATAATCAACAAATATCCTCTTCACTTTCAACGAGTGCAGCCCAACAGGAATGAAGTCTGGATGGTAATATAGATTCCCTTGTATCTCTCTCTCTCTCTCTCTCTCTCTCTCTCTCTCTCTCTCTCTCTCTTCTTTCTTTCTTTCGACCATCGCACTTGGTCCGCCCTCCAGAGGGCATCCCGTGTCCACAATGTTGAGAGACTAAATGGACTGGTTTCCGTTGTCACAGTGTTTGATGAGCTCTCCCACGTCACGAGTCCTTTTTGGTCACGTAACAAGAGGAACCGGGTAATCCGCCTCTTTGACGATCAGGTCTAGAAGTGGGCACACGTGGTGGTTCGCTCCTGCGGAGCTAGCACATGGTTCCACCCTCCGTTATCTTTCAAAGATCAAAAGAGTAAATGATTTCCACCTTTTTGTGGTATGGACTTGTAATTATATTCCTTGAACACTTTGAGACTTTTTTTGGCACGGAACCGGAACTTAGTTCCCTCCTTGTATTGCGGACTATTAAATATCCTATTATATGGACTTGTCTTGAGATAACCTAATTCATTATATGAAATGGAGTATTATCTACCTAGTGACACCTCATTAGGTCTTATAGCACAAAGTTGAAGGATATAATTTTTTGTTAGTTGGCCAATAATGGAGTGTTCATATGTGGGAGCTTAATGGAGAACTTCCCTTATGCGTTAGTTTCAGTTTTCACAGTATTGCCTAGCATTTCCAGTTCGTCTTACTTGGATGCTTCCTTTGATGGAAGACAAGTACCTGTACTGCTGTTGATTTGTGAAGTGCTGCTTGGAGGATTTATTCAAAATGATACGCATTATGTTTACGCAATTCCCAAATATCTCTTTCAAGAAGTTCAGATGGATTTTCCTTCTCATGAAAAAGCTGAAAGACTTTTTCAACTTCTTTGTTTCTGAATGATTTACAACGTATTATTAAATGTTTTATTGAAAGTGAGCGCTAAATCTGGTGTTTATGGACGATGTCGATTAACTTCTTATTCTAACGATCATATATTTTCTTGTCTTTTCATTGTATTCCTACTTAAAGACCATTACAGATGGTTGAACATTACGTTCATGTCTCGAGCAAATTCCCGTATTCAACCTAATTTGCCTGTATTTCCAATTCGCTTGTGATGTTTAGACTCAAGTGAACATGACACATTCTGCCAAATCCCTGGTGCTTTGACGTGGATCCAATTCAATAATCTCTTTCAAATTTTCTTCATTCTGAGTAGGGTGACTTCTAGAGCAAGGCTTGTCGGATGTGCCACAATCGACATTTTTAAACCTTTTCAACACAGCTGACATGTTTAAACCCTCCTTACATCCATATACACAACACAAATGTTTTAAAATGTCCCTTTTGTACCAGTAATATCTTTTTACAATTCATACAGTAAGAAGTGTCATATTATCCTTCAAGTTAAACTCTGAGATGCACTATAAACGAAAGACTGTCAAACAGAAGAAATGAGAAACTAATTCTCGACAGAGTTTCATATCATTTAACCTTGGATAAGTTGACTTATAATTCATAGCAAGAAAATACGTAACTACTTTTCGAAAACATGAATATACATATATATATATATATATATATATATATATATATAAAGATGTTTGTTGTCGGTCCAAAGAAAGAATAGAAATATATTTTAAAATATGTTCCCAGCTAGTTGCTTTCGTCAGAGAATATATGTAGCACAAGGCTTTGTTAATGGGGTACTCAATGAGACTTGAACTCACTCTTGTTTCTAGTTTAAATGATTTTCTGTTGGTTCAGGCGTGTTTTATATGGAGGTCATTCTCCCTTTTTCCAAGAGTGTGTTTACTTTGTTCTGCTTTACCTCACTTTGATATTTGATATGTTTATCGTTGTGTGTGTGTGTGTGTGTGTGTGTGTGTGTGTGTGTGTGCGTGTTGGAGTGGTTTTGGGTTTCACCTATAGTTATTTTCCCTCTCTGAGTGTGTGAGTGTTCTTTTTACATTAAAATAAAGATAAAAAAAATCACTTCCTTTGTGTCATTATAAATTTATTTCTGGTTGTGAAACAATCATCAGATGTAGATGAGAGAAAGCTTTTATTTGGGTGTTCATATATTACTTCCGGCGGAAATGGGATTTGTTAAATATTTTTGTTTTTATTTTTTTAATCAAAATAATCTAAATAAATTTTTAACATATTTTTCATATTTTTAACCAAGAAAAAAATTTAAACGTTGTAGACATTATATCTATTATTATTTTTCATTTAAACAATGTTTATATAATCCTATAAAAGACACAAAAAAACGTTACCACTAATTTAAATTCAACTAAAAATTAAAAAAAAACCTAATCATTGAAAATGTAAATAATGTTATGCAACTCATCTAAATTCATAGATAAAATCTGCATTCATACTTCCCTTGAAACTATTATGTTGCATCAATATCAAATAATATCATTCATGTTATCAGAAAATTATAATTCAATTCTGATCTTAATTTACGAAAAATAATCCTAAATATTTAAATTATCGTTAAGATTTATGTTATTTATATTAAGAAGAAATCAACATATAAAATCTTAAGTGATGGTAATAAGCAAAGAAAAAATATGTAATTAGCATATAGAAGTTAAGTAATCGTAATAAGTAAAGAATCAATATGTAATAGATATTTTATTGATGTAACTAATAATTTATTATAAAAGTGAATTGAATATTCGCTTCCGAGAGAAAAAACGGTGTAATAAAAACGGTGTAGTACAAGGATAATTCCTACTTGTTATAAGTTTATTAATCCTTTTAATATTTATCATTATTATTTTATTCTTTATTTTATTATCTTGTAATGAAAACATATATTTATACTTTATCCATTAAATTTGCTTGTATTATTTATTAGGAAAATCTATTTTAAAGTAATTGATTATTATTTTATTCATTTTCTAAAAATTATAGATTAACATTCCTATATGTAGAATTAAAAAGGCATAAATCACTTAATTAATGGTAATTAAATATATCTAACGTTAATTATATATCAAGCTAAATTATACTAATAATTTAGTTCTATTTCTACGTGCCAAAATAGTTTCTGTTCTAGCATTAAGCAAATTCCTTTTGAAATATTTTACGATACATATTTTCTCTTTTGAGCATAAATTACACTTACCATGTTAACTGTTTGTCCAGGAGGATCTTTTAATTACAGGGTGGAGCGGTGAAATTGTCGCCCTAGAAAAGACGACATGATTCCATTTCCGTTAAATAAAAACCGTTTTTCTTTTCTTTTTTTTTTTTTTTTTTTTTTGTTGCAGACCATCTACTAGTTGGCCAGTTATGTCCAAATCCCAAGAGCGATAGGAGCCTTCAATCATGTCTGAAAGTGACACAATGTTCAACGAGCGAGATCGGAGATTCGCTGCTGTACAACTCATGCTCTATACTGATCCAAGTTATGACAACAGAACCATTGCCAGCACCCTCAAAATGCAAATCTGGATTGCCAGGAATAACAGGGACGTGCCCAGGCTGATGAAAACAAAGTTTCCGGCTACGGTTATGGTCTTTGGTGTGGTTTCAAGTGAGGGCCACATCATGCCACCTCATATCTTCGAAGTCGGCTTGAAAGTCAACACCAAAGTATACCTGGATGTGCTGAAGAGTATTGTGATCCCCAGGTGCAATCAGGTGGCCAGTGGCAGATCCTGGGTGTGGCAGCAGGATTTGGCACCGGCCCACAGTCCAAAGAGACCCTGGCTTGGCTTCAGAAGGAGTGCTACGACTTTGTACGCTTCTCTCACTGGCCCCCCTCCTCCCCCGACCTGAACCCGCTTGACTGCGTCGTTTGGTCATACGTCGAGAACATCACCAATATGACCTCCCACAACACCAAAGCCAGCCTAATCACTGCCATCCGCTGAGTATTCGCCGAGCCCTCGCCGGCGCTTGTGGAAAAGGCATGCTCCCAGTTCCGGATCTGTATCGAGGTGGGGATTGAGGCTGAAGGCGGCTACATTGAATCGATGTCAGCTCTACCACATAATCAAGTTACCTGAATTGATTTTTTCAATAAAAGTTTTAAAATAAAGCTGTTGTGTTGTTTTCTTTAGGACGATAATTTTATCGTTCTACCCTGTATTTTCCAATTTATGATAGGTGTTCGTCCTAGTTCTATCGGATCCAAGTAATACATAAATAGGGTAATTTGATCTTTTAATATTGGAGTTTTAAAATGATTGTTGGTGGTTGTAATATCTAAATTTCCAGTTCAAGCTTGTCATACCAATGTATACTTTATCATCATTTCCTTTAGTTGAAATGTTAGCTTTAAATATAATATTATCAAGGTTACATTTATTACACACACACGCACACGCATACACACACACACACACATATATATATATATATTATTATTATCCACAGACAGACTGTTTCGTTGTATCACAACTCTTCAGTGTAGCTAGACACGTAGGACGCTTGAAGCTGGGATCGAGACCCGCCCAACTTTACGATAGACTTAGTAACATACTGCTCGGCCAACAAACTTACCACATCAGCTAGGGAATTATAAGTCTGAAAACTTATTGAAGGCACCTCGTATTAATAAATATATACTTTGAATATTTTTCATACCATCAAATTTATATCTATTTTTCTCGAAAGTCAATGTTCGCTCACAAGATGGAAACACGGGCTTTTTCAAAGTTGTTGCTGGGGTTGTGCAAGTAGATATATTAGCACCATATTTTTTTCTAATCTGCCTAGACTACGTACTTTGAACGTCTGTAAATCTAATAAAAGAAAATGACTTTACGCTAAAAAATGGCAAGAATCAGACAATGCCTTGCAGGAACTACAACGGACGAAGACTATGCAGATTATAGAGCGCCTAGCGAATGCATGGACGACAATCGAATGGCTATCGATCATATAGAACTCTGATCTATCTGATGAAATAAAATGAGATGTTTTCGAAGTAGCGGTTGTGTCAGTATGGATGCACCACATGGACGCAGAAAAAAAGCGTAGAGAAAAAGCTAGATGAGAACAGCACAAGATTGCTACGAGCTATGTTGAAGAAATCCTGGAAGAAATACTCTAGGAAACCACAGCAATACGGCCACTTACCTTCTATCTTACAAATCATTCAAGTAAGACGAACAAGAGGGACACAGTTGAAGAAGCAAAGACAAATTCATAAGAGACGCTCTTCTCTGAACCCCTACATATGGACGTCAACAGTGTTGGCCAACCTGCAATGACTTACCTACATAATTTCTGTGCAGACACAGAGTGTGGTTTGGAAAACCTGTCGGGAGCGATGAATGATAGGGACGGATATGAGAGAGAGAGAGAGAGAGAGAGAGAATCCTGGAAATCCATGCTAGATGCTCGACTGGATGATAATAATGATAATGATGATGATGATTTGATTTGAATTTTATTCTTCATAATTTGACAATTTTTGTGGTTATCTTACGAGGTGCATACGATAAGTGTCCAGACCTTTTTCGTATGGGCACTTTTATTGATAGTACACACATGAAACTCTAGTCCCCTTCGAAGTAATCTCCTCCGGCTGCAATGAACTTGTACCGGTCGAACAACTTCTGGAATGCCCCATGGAAGTCCTCTTGTGTGAGCGTGTCAATGACCTTCGTCACAGCCTCTTTCATCTCAATTGTCTCATAACGACTGCCTCTGAGCTTAGGGAATAACTAAAAGTCACAGGGAGCTGTGTCTGGACTATAGGGAGGGTAAGGGACTGTCTTGATGCCCATCTACGTCAAATAGTCTATGACAAGTATAGAGTGTACTGGTGTATCGTCCTGGTGGAAATGCCACTGACTCGATTTGAAGAGTGCTGGCCTCTTCCCAAGGAATTTCTTCCTGAACTCCCTCAAAAGCTCAACATAGTAACCCTAACCCAAACCCTTTGGCCAATCAACTCTGGTGTAGTGAGTTCCTTACTCATCCCACACCTCTCATCATCCCTCAAAGACTCCGTGCCTTCCTTCAATCTATTATGCCACTCAAAAACTGATACTCGATTCATGATAGATGCTCCAAAAGCAGTCTGAAGCATTCCATACGTTTCTGTGACATTTTTTTTTTCAAATTTTAAACAGAATTTTATTGCATGTCGTTCTTCTAAAGTGTCAGATTGCATTTTTGAAATTCACCAGCTGCGACAATCAGGTTTTAGTAGGGTGTATTCCAATTGTTGCTGTCGCTGTTCATTTAATCATAAAAATTGGTGAGTCATCTCATACGATACATAACAATAACATTCTGAATTGTCAAGAGTCTACAACAATTTTAAATGCCCCTACAAAAAAAAGTCTGGAAACTTATCGTATGCACCTCGTATATGATAAAAATATTGTGGTGTAAGCGTAAAAGAAATTATCGTGATAATTTTTTTATTCTTTATTCATGTAGCTGTAACTTAGCAACGAGACAAACCTCTTCCGATGTTTTCTTTTAGATTATCTTAACAAAAGAGAAACTTTTAATTTTCGGACATTCAAGATTCATTTTTACTTTTATTTTTAAACTATAAAACCTGTCAGGAAGTATTTTAGCTTGAATTTTTAATTTCCAAAAAACAAACAAAGCAAAAACAGCCTTTTTATTTTCATGCAGTCTTCGTAGCATAAATTGTAATACGCACAGCAAATCAATCGTTCTTTGAAAAAACATATCCAAGAAAATAGGTAATGAATTGAATAGACGTACTTCATAAAAGAACGTTCAATTTCAACAAATTGTAAAACTCAGGAAAATTGAGAAAATAACATAAGTTGAAATAATTATTTAATTTGATAATTTTTTCAACAAATGAAAAGAAAACAAAAAACAAAAAATAAATAAACATCAATCACAAAAGTCCGTAAATGTTCCAGGAAAATACTATTTCCTTTTCCATGAAAAACTAACCAATCATTAATTCTTACGACAGATGACTGTTTTTAAACACACAAATAACAGCAAAAAACAAATAAGCATTAAAACAACGGACGTTTTCTTCAGTTTTCTGGTGAGAGAAAACTGTAAATACTAATGTCTTCTGTCTTCTGCCAAATAACTCCAGTTTCAAGACTTCATACTGTCTAGATATTTTTCTTGATCCAAAACCTTCAAAATCTACGGAAAATCGGCTTCGTTTCTCAAAGTGATCGTCTGCCTTTAATCAAATATTCCCGCTTCTCTTTTTATTATTAGTTATGACACAACTGTGTTGAAATTATTTGTATTAGATAAGAATTCTTCGAACCTTGCTACTGTGTCCAAATTATTTGTATTAGATAGCAATGCTTCAAACCATACAGCCGTATTCAAATTATTTGTACTTGATAGGAATACTTGAAACCACGCTACCGTTTCCAAATTATTTGTTTTATATTGGAATAATCGATATAACTGCAGTGAATGATGATAGACATACAGAAAAGCGTAATTTGAAAAATGAACACTGGATTAAATAGAATAAAAAATGTCTAACAAAATATTACAATAGAACCGTAGAGGAATTAGAGCTAATTACGAAGAACTGCTATTACACGTAAATAATTATAACCACAAAGTTGTATGTGTTCAAGAAACATTCCTCAAAGATAAGAACCAGTTGAACATAAAACACATTCAATCATAAAATCTTCTATACAAAGATGGACACAGAGCTTCTGGAGGTGTGTCTATCCTCGTTAGGATATACCCCAACAGCAAATCAACATCGATAGTGAACTCCAAGTGATTGCGGTCAAAAGTACACTTCGCAGACCAGTAAATATCTGCTTCATTTATATACCTCCACTTGATCCATAATCTAAAAATCTAAAACCCCCAGAACACTGCAGTCTACCCAGATTAAATTCACTACGAATTTCTCAAACATTTACCTTCAAAATCCTTAGAATACCTACATACTGCATGAAACGACATTTGGAAAAATAGCAAACTTCCAGAATCATGGAAACTAGCTACCATCATCACAATACCTAAACCAAAAAAGAATAATCTTTACGCATGAAACTATCGCCCAATAGCTTTAACAAGCTGCCTGTGTAAGACCATGGAGCAAATGGTTAATAAAAGGTTAGTTTCGTTCATAGAATCCAATAATCTTTTTACTAACTTCCAATGCGGCTTTAAGAGCCGAAGATCAACAATAGATCATCTGGTCAGATTAGAAACTTCCATACGAGAGGCAATTATACAAAAACAATATCTCGTAGCAATATTCTTTGACTTAGAGAAGACATACGAAACTAATTGGAGGTATGATATCATGAATGACCCACACAACATGGAATTGAAAGGCAGACTTCCAAACTTTAACAAAGCTTTTCTTTCGGACCGGAAATTCCGAGTCCGTATTAGTTCAACCTTATCAAACATCCAAAATCAAGAAGAGGGAGACCCTCAGGGGAGTATAAAATCAGTAACCCTCATCAACATAAAAATCAATTGCATCACCAGTTGCCTGAATCCTGGAGTTGAAAAGTATTTGTTCGTCGATGAATTCTACATCACCTCTACATCAAAATATCTTGGGGGATTTTAGAACATCCTCAGTGAAGAGCCCTTATTTTAAAGCGTAAGAACCACCTTTAAATCTTAGATTCACAAAATTAGATATACAATTCCACAGTGAATTGAAATCATTACCATCCAATCTGGCTTATGACTGCATTTTCAATCAAAACCAGCAAAACCTATTTGAGCAGAGAGAAAAGACCATAAAAACATTCGGTCTTCGCATGAAACACTGAAAGACACGAACATTTCACTCACAAACATTTATGATACCATACAACTAAGCTCCCCTCCTTGGCTACGATAGCAACCTGTGGCTATCCTTGATTTAAACAAGCTCCCTAAAAATAAAAGTCATCCCCTAACCTACTAAGAGAAACTAAACAACATTCAGGAGAGATATCCCAATCACTTACACATTTTCACGAATGGCTCCAAAAGCGACAATTGAACCGGATGTGGAGCAGTTCTCCACAAGGAAACCTTGAAAAAAGGCCTAAAAATAAAGGCCTCCATATTTTCTGCTGAAATCTATGCAGTAAATTTGGCACTTAAACTAGTTTCAACAAGCAACTAGAAAAGTTGATCATTCATTCAGACTTCATGTCTGTTCTACAAACTCTTGAAAATGCAAAACTTGATAATCCTTTCATTGTTAGACTTTATATATTATTCTATTGTATCTGAATTTACAGGGAGCAGTCTCACGTACATAATTATCCCCAAAAGATCTCGATTTCGACTTGTTTTTTTTTTGTCCATCTTTAGCAGGAGTAGTTTTTGGTTTTGGTTTTCTTATTGTCTCTTCATTGCTTTGTTGGTCGTCCTCTGCATCGAAACTCTTGTTGTATGTATTGTTCTCATTATAAACATTGTCTTCAATCTTTTTTTGATAATGCAATTTTTTTTTCTTCAGTAAAAGAAAGTCAGACGTCACTGTGCTTTATGGAAGAACTCATACCCAAATTATGAGGCAAGCATTATCATTTTTGAAGATTATACAAGGTCCGGCAGAATGATCTCTCGGGTTTAGAATGAGATGTGGGAAGTGTGTAGAACGCTTAAATTGCCATTACTCCCAGAATCAACAGGGAGAAATGGCAATGAAGGGATGTAAATAAAAATGTAAATAAAAAAGGCAACATTGATTCATTAAAAATTTAGTTTTACTGCAACAAAGAACAACACTTTTTATTTGTTTCTCTTATTTTGTCCAAATTCTTGCCCTCATGAACTGTACACTCCTGAAGCATAATGCTGGAGTTCTATAGGTTTTTCTTGTTATTGTTGCAGTCTCATGACGAATATAATCCTTCAATTCGTCCTTTTTCTGCAGCCTACGTAGAAAGACTTGAACATTCAGGTTTTTTCTTTGAGAAAGTAATCATAATGTGATAAACTAGATAAGTTAGACGGTTATGTGATATCACCACGATGTGATATCATCTGCTCTCGAATGAGCCACCACCATAACAAAGCCCAAATTTTGAAGTAAGTTTCAATTATAAATACACGCCATTTTTCCCTGAATGCTATAATACCATCTAAAATGGGATGGTTGCTGATGCTGCAGTTTTTGTTCAAAGACATGACTTTCACTCTATCAACTCAAGGAGCACATTTGAGACCACAATTTTAAATCTGGAATTTGTTTTTCTGGACCCTGTATAAAGAAAGAGTACAGTGCACGGTATCTTTAATGAGATGATGAGCATTTTATAATATATTCATGAACCTACCTTAAAAAACCACTTAAATTATATATGTCGTCTTCAGTGGATACACATAGCTGAATTTATTAAATCTAGTATAAATTTCCTAATCATAAACATATCCCTAAAAAGATATGTGTGGTCATTAAAATCTAACAAAGGAATCGAACAAAATGATCATAAGAAAAGTATTCACGTTGTATTTTTTTAAATTCAATATTGCAATATTTATTAAGCTTAAATTATTCTTTATATGCCCTCATAGTTTTATGTTAAAACTGTGTTTTTATTTACTTATGGAGTTTAGTCTGTTTTCCCAATCAGAGGAATGGTATGTTTACAAAGCAAGTTAGAAAGTGCTTCCTTTGCTTCGGTTTCTTTTGTTTAATGATATATCAAACTTGGTGGTTTATTCAATGTCAAAGATATCCTTGTGGGAGAATAGCTATAATACTATTTAACCTATAGATGGGGGATAAAGAGGTTTAAATTTTCCCAAGAGTGTTTGTCTGAAACTGAACGTGATTGCACGTCTGAACTTCGAACTAGCTTATTTCGAGGCCAGCAATTGGAGACTTCCCAAAGGTGCATTTGTAAAGATTATTTGAAAGTTAAACTCACATTCAATATTTAAAAAGGTTTGTTGTCCTAAGTTACCACGGAAAGTCAGTGATACATTATTTTTTTCTGATTACAACTGACATTTTTTACGTTCAAAACACTGTATTTTAACGTAAAAATTCCGGGTTCACGTCCTAATTCCACAAAGCTATATGAGTGCCGCTGCGACAGTTATTCTTCTTATTTATTTTCCAGAAACTACAACAAATACACGGAGCACAAAAAACATCGTTGATTGGAACATGTTTTCCGCAAAAATATTCATGTAGTTACCGATAAATGTAGCCTAGCAAGCTGGAGCTGTAAAACACGCCGTCTCTAAAGGGGGCTAAGAACCCCATTTCAGATGTATTTCAGATATGAAACTAAAGTATTCGATGGTCAAGCTTCAGTCGTGGAACCTAGAGAATATAGAGTACCCCTTTATTGCCATTGCTCCCAAGTCTCCGCTGATCTGGAGTGGTAGGATCAGTTTGTGTCCCATCAATGGGTCGAATAGAAATATTTAATTACTTGGAACCATTTCACTGTGGGCAAATAAATGAATAAACTTGAACAAAATTACTATTGTTTGATAGAAATACTTGAAACCCTTTAACTGTATGAAAACTGATTAGGTCAAGCTTTTTGTAAAATGTTGTTACCTACTAATTATTTGATTACAAATCGTATTTGATATATCAATATAAAGAAGATTTGACATTAAATTACCAATAAAGATTGATATGCGATTAAAAACAATCAACCAAACCTCAAAGGGTATACTCGATAACTTTTGTTCTTAAAGTATTATCCCATATTATATTAAATTATCCCACAATTACTGTGGTGAATGCTTGTGGTCTTAGAGGGGAAGTTAAATCAAAGATTTTCAAAGCAGTCTGTAGAGACCGCTGTAGATGAAAATTTGTTAGCAGGGTGTATAAATGTATAGGGGTCTACGACCGTGGTGAATTTGCTTGCATTCATAAATACCTTTACAACAGGAGAATAAAAATCGCTTGATCTTGTGCGAGATATTGTACGCTGGGCAAAATGCTCATTTGGATGTGGTGGCCACTAGCGATTCGTCAGTCACATACGACCGGGAAAAACAGACTGGTCCTTTAAATGAAAGATCGATCTGGCTTTGACTGAAGGGATCTGACATTTGCGGCATTGTTAATGACGCATTTAATCATATTTTCACGGAAGAAAATATTCAAAAGCAATAGCATTTTGAACAAATTATGTCATAAAAATACTGAATTCTAAAATATCTCTTTATATACATATATATATATATATATATATATATGTGTGTGTGTGTGTGTGTGTGTGTGTGTGTGTGTGTGTGGTTAGGCAGCAGTCTTTCATTTAAGTATGTTTGATTAAATAATAGACACATTTTGTTTATGTAATTTACTTTAGATTCTTTCAAGTTTCCTGATAAGTGTCTTGGTTTCATGTTGTAATTGGTGGATGAATTGACAAAAATTGTCCAAAGAAAATAATGCGCATGTTGGTTTTACTACTACTACAACTCTTTCTAGACGGCGTCCAATGCACCTTAATGATTCTAGCCCCATACCCTTACATCTTAAAACCCATTCTATTCCTAAATCCACTATAATAGCACACGAAATAGACATGATCTGACAATAAATTTTAGCAGCCCTACATATAAAAAACCCCTAAAATCAATAGAACTAATTTTGAAAATAGTGACCATGTTTTGAAATGCCTTTAGATTTTTTCAATAATATTCCATATTTTCTTGATAATATTCTATTTCCGTTGATAGCGTTCTGTTTTTAAATTCATCAGCAATCAGGTTTTATCCAACTCAGCGTTTGCGTAGTTTTGTTATGTTATAAAACCCAAAAAACTTTCAAAATTCTTTTAAAAAATATTCTTTACACATGCAAGCAACCCCTGATGATGGCTTTAAAAGGTCCGAAAGCACTCGGGACAATTTTGGTAAATCCATCCACCAATTCCAACCTGAAACAAACACGTTTATCCAGAAACTTGAAAGGATCTTAATCAAATTATATATCCAAAATATTTTTTATCATTTAATCAAACATGCTTATATATATATATATATATATATATATATATATATATATATATATATATAAAATGAAAGATAGATTCACTATAATTTTTCCCATATATATCATTTATTTTTACACTAAATAAGAAAATCCCAGTCCGTGACAGAAAATAGAATAATCTAATCCATGGATAGCAACTTTATAAAAAAAGAAGATAAAAGCAAAAGAAAAGAAAAAGGATTATGGCAATTTTACTTTCTCCTTTACTTATTATTTAAAAAAATATCAATCTCCGTGGGTTATTTAATGCCAAAGCCAACCTTGTTGAAGAACAATACTAGAACAAATAGTACAAATAACTGGGAGAATAAGAGGGTTCATGACTTCCCAAAATATTTGTGATCTGAAATTGAACATAATAGTGCGACTAGACTTTGATGTCACTGACGATCACGTGACAGAGTATCTTCCATAAAGTTATCAAAAGCTACAAACGTCTGAAATAGCCTTCTTCTATCGTTTTTAAACCCCAAAATAGTAAAGCATCCATACGAATTAACATTTAATAAGAATTTCCGGTTTCTTTCTTTGTTTGTTTAATGGCATATCAATTTTTGTCGGTTATTTAATGCCAAAGCTATTCTCCAGGAAGAACAATAGTGATAATATTTAACCCATAGCTGGGAGGATAAGGGGGTTCATACCTTTCCGAGGGGTATTTGCCTGAAAGTGAACGTAATAGTGCGACTGCAGTACAAACTCGCTTATTACAATTACGTAGTCAATCGCTTTAACCCTTACACCACGAGGGCACCCCAAGAATTTCTTGATAATCACATTATAATTGTTGCCGTAAAAAAGTAATTGGTTTTGTTTCTTGCTTTTAATAACATATCAACCTTCGTGGGCTATTTCATGGCTTCCCGTACATTGGCATGATGGTTAAAGTGTTCGCCAATGGACCGGGAGCCCTGGGTTCAATCCCAGGTCGAGTCATACCAAAGACTCAAAAAATAGTACTTGATGCCTCCTTGCTTAACACTCAGCAACATAAGGTACGGATCAAGAGTAAAGTGGATCAATCCAGGGAAAGGAGTAGCGCCTAGCCCTACACCTTGGTGTAGTAGCTATCCAAAAGGGAGCCTTCGGGTCACCCTCGACTACGGTCGTCAACTAAGAAGAACGGCAGTAATATTACTTAACCAATAGCAGAGAGTAAGGGGGTCTATACCTTTCTCAAAGGTGTTTGTCCAAAAGTAAAAATAATTGCGCAACTGGAATTTGAACTCTCTCACTACGATATCACAGTCTAGCACGTTAGAGTCTACTTCCGTATGCAGACTTTTGTTCATAACTGGTGGAAAGGCATATCCAATGGTTTATTATTATTTTTACCCCATGAATGATGAACGTTATATGAATTCCTTCTTCTTAAATTTATTCTCAAGACCCTGTTCATAGAGAATTCAATTCTATCTACAATTTAATTACAGTTGAAGAATAATAATTCTGTTGAACGCAAATATTCTTTCTTATATGTTTACACCTGCTTAAAGTCTGCGTAAAGTTGTTCTGTGTTAATTTGGGAAAACCCAATATACATGAAGTAGTTACATGGCTTGAGTACATGCCTAACTCATGGTTTTTGAGTACAGAGTACATATAATACAAAGCGTTCACTTATACATACTATATGTATTTACAAATCCCTTCAAAGGAGGAGGATGTGAAACAAGGTTAATATTTTAACAGAGTTTAACAAGTTTGAATGCATATTCTTTTTCGACCGGTTGAAATACGAAGGTAAAAGAACCCATTCTATTCTATTATTCATTGATAGATGTAGGGAGGATAGTTGATTGCATATCTGTCCTAAAGGTATCAGCGCTATGTGAACTGCAATCAGGCTAATCCAGGATATGAACCCAAGTTCCTTTCCTACAATAATAATAATCAAATAACTTTTACCATTTATTCATTCTATCAGGTGTTCAGATTTCTGTTGTTGTAAGTCTTTCCAGTGTGAATAGAATCAGCTAGTAATAAAGACGTTTATTCATTTCTTTTTATGCAACTTTTTATTGTGTGAGTAGAATAACTAATTGATAAAGACGTTTGTTCATTTTTGCTTATGTAACTCTTCCAAGTGTGTGTAGAATCATCTAGTGATTAAACCGTTTGTGATTAAACCGTTTGTGCATATAGGTGTTCCCTGTATGATTGGTTCTACATTGTTAGGGTTTTAAGGCATATCAATTCGTTGTAGGTTATTTAATGCCATATTCATCTTTAGTCAAAAAAGTCAGTTCTATTTCAAGCAATTCAGTTTAGCATTAGTACACAGTTTAATAGTAAAAAAAAAATCTATTTAAAGCTATTCAGTTTATTCAAACAGTTCTAATTCTGCTAATTCAGTTTAGCATAACTCTTCCCTGTGTGATAGTGATGAAGACGTTAGTTCATTTCTTTTTATATTAATCTTCATTTGTTGTATATTGACCTTCGACCCGGCCAAACATGCCATTCCAAAGTGATGCATCGGAAGGAAGTGACACATTCCAATGGCCAGTAATCGAAAGAAATCGCGTAGGCGGATTTGGCTGACGAAATGGGACAAGGTAAAAGCTCATGATACACTCATAGACTGATGCACCGGAAGAGAGTGACCTCTGAACTGCATGACAGTTATTTCCGCTTGATGACGATCAAACATGCCATTCCAAAGATTGAATGGGTGATTGAGTGGGCGATTGAATTATTATATAACTCGGTGAATATAGGAAGTCAGTGAGTTGGAGATCAGACTAGTTGGAGAGAAGATGTGGTTGGGAAAGCCACCAACCAGCAGAAGGGGCCCTCTGGACCCCCGATGGAGTTTGGGGGAACAGACCAGTTGGTGATAAGAGGCAGTAGAGAAAGCCAGCTGAGGTGGCCCTCGGGCCTTCGGTTGAGCATAAGGAGAACGTGAAAGACACAACGCTAATGGCCATAAGAGTGGGGGTCAATATATTGCAGCTCTTTTCGGTCTCCAACTCCCTCTCACACGCAAACGTTACAAATAAAGTGAGACGTATGTTTTTAAAGACGTCTTCACTCGTTTTTATTCATTGCGTCAGTATGTATTCAGCATATATATGTATATATGTATATTTGTATTACATGAGTATACAACACATTGTGTGAGTAGAATCGGCTAGGGATAAAGAGTTTCGTTCATGTTTGACTGAATTTTTTACAAAATAAAAATACCACTTTTTGTTTTCCCACCTTTTTTCTTTCCATTCTGTATAATAGTTTCGTCAGAAGCAATATCACCCAACCATAATCAATGTGAATCGAGTTGTATATTCTACATCCCGAATTTAGACAAGGAGATCATTGTCCAAATAAAGATATGGGCCACCAGTTCGTATATAAAAAAATATTATGATGGTTCTTCAGAAGTATTTTCGTTGTTCTGTGTTGTGTCATTTTTTTTTTTCATTCAAAAGCCAAAGACGAAAAAGCCTTAAAACCAACCACCTCCTTAGTCGTTTTTCTCGATCGTCAGCTGTCTTTCATAGCTTCAAGTTTTTTCTTTAGCGTCGACAGGATTTCAGAAAATTTTTTCCCAAGACACGTGACATCGTTTATATTAATTTGACTCTCGAAATATCTAGGGGCCGATAAGTTCCAAAAAAATAGAAACTAGACGATATGCGAACAATAGATGTTTGACAATAGCTAATTTGACAATCGTAATACGAAGGGTAAGTTTCCCAACATGATACATTCGCAGATGCACACACATTGAAATCAGGCTTCTGGCTTGTTTTGGATTAAGATTGGCCAAGTAGTAGAGTGTTCGCCAATGGCCCGGGAGACTGGGGTTCAATCTCTGGTCGAATCATGCCAAAGACTCAAAAAATGTTCCTTGATACCTCCTTACTTAACACTCAGCATTATAAGGTACGTATCAAAGGTAAAGTGTAACAATTCAGGGAAAGGAGTAGCGCCCTCTACTACAACTCGGTGTAGTAGCTATTGAAAAGGGAGCTTTCGGGTAGCCTTCGACAAAAGGGAGACAACTTTACTTTACTTATGGTGTATGTTTAACTCATTCACTTGTAAACAACTGAATAAAAAAATAATTATGTTGTCAAATAAATTATAACTTGGACTTGGATCGGAGCTGGTTATTTTATTGTGTTTATTGACAAAAGATTTATATTGAAGGTTACAAACAGTTACTATATAGAAGAAATCCATAAAGTATAAAATCATCATCATCATCATCATGTCGTGCCGCCAGCACGGATATTCTTGACCATCTCTCGCCACTTTTCCCTATCGTTCATCGCCTCCGGCAGTTCTTCTGGGTTACATCCTGTGTCCTCACATAGATGCTGTATGTAAGTTCGGGCTGGTCGTCCTGTTTTTGCTTGGCCATATGTGGGGGTCCATAGGAGTACGTCACTTACGAGCTCGTCCTTGCTTCTCCAGCAGTGTCCGGCGTGTCTGGCGCGTCTGAACTGTATAGTTTTCGTGATGGGAGGCAAGTGGCCGTACAGTTGGCGTCTCGTGGAGTGTTGTCGCCAGGACTTGTTCAATATTGCTCTCAACATTTTTGTGTAGTTGCCGTCAAGTTTCTTCTCCAACCGTTTGGATAGCGTCCATGTAGTGCATCCATATAGCAGTATCGATACAACCGCTGCCTGGAAGAAACTGCGCTTCATTTCATCGGTCAGGTCTGATTTCCATATTATTGAGAGCCTATCTATAGCCGTCCATGCTTTCGTCAGTCGTGTGTCGATGTCGTTTTCTGTTGATGAGACGCTACTTCCTAGGTAGCTGAATTTGTCCACTAGCCTCAGAGAGGCTCCGTCTAGAGTGGTAATGTTGCCCGTTTGGTTGTAACACATATATTCAGTTTTGTGCGCATTGACATGGAGGCCAATGCCTGCTGCAGCTCGTTCCAAACTATGCAGTAGTGTCTCTGCTTGATTAGGCGTATTCGCCAGTAACGCTAAGTCATCAGCGTAGTCGGCGTCTGTGATTGTTTTTGTGGGGTACCTTTTGCTTCTTTTCTTAGGCAGCTCGAAGCCATTTTCTCTGATTTTGTCGATCGAAGTTCTAAGCACGTAGTCTAGACAGATGATAAAGAGGTATGGGGCTAGCGTATCTCCTTGTAGTACTCCTGCAACAATGTCGAAGTATTCCGTGTCTCCGTCTGGTGAACGTACTTTCACTTTTGTGTTTCTGTAGAGGATCATTATTGCTGCTACGGTTTCTTTTGGTATGCCGTATGCTAGTAGGATTAGTTCCATTTTCCCTCTGTGGATGGAATCAAAGCCCTTGGTAAAGTCGACAAATAGTTTTTTTCTTTCTTAGAACTCTCGCTTATTTTCACATTTTTTTTTTTTTTAACACCCCTTCTTCTCTAATTTCCCATCATGATTTATTTTTGGAGAATAGTGATTTTATCACTGACTTGTTTCACTCCAGCGTAAATTAGTTAATTTTATTCAGACAGCCTGTTGGGATGTATATTAATAATTTGTTTAACTTTTCGGTTTCTTACTTGAAGGTTTTCCTGTCTTGGTTCAAGAGAGATGGTAATGTAGTCTTCTTTTCAGTCATGATTTTCTTTACGGTACGTTTATTCATCTTGTGATAACATTGATTTTGTAATGCTAAGATCTATGGTGTTTTAGTTTTCAGTATTTTGCGAATCCCTTTAGTTAGGGGGATTTACTCATCTTCTTGATTGTGTCAATCAAGAATATGAGTAAATCCCCCAAACTAAATATCCACATATTTCTAGGAATTCAAAGTCAGAAAACTAAGATTTCTTTTTAATCATATTAGCTGGGTCAGCTTGTTACATTAAATTTAGTCGATTCTACTCACATTTCTAGTAATCTTTTTTACATTCTCTTTGTGCTGGATTGCTCTTAAAATAAAAATAAAGTACATTTTTGTCGTCTTCTCTGGCCCATTTTTTCTCTGCTGTCAGTTGAATTATTTCTTCGGTCGTTGTTTTTGTACTTGTAATTAGAACAGCCAACATTAACAGGATGCTGAAAGGATCTCCATATTGAACTATTTAGATCTTATTCTATTGTTTTGTGCTTCTATTAGAAGATATTCAATTCAGATTCTTTTTTGAAGTTTCTCTTTCATAAGTATGTCTTGGTTTTCATAAGTGCAAACTAGCTAGTTTGTCGCTGAAAATATCTCTTCAATTGTTTGTGTTTCCATTTCTGTTTCCTAGTTTTTGCTGTTTTCAATCTGTTCCTATGTTACCAATGATGTTACTTCCTGTTGTAATTAGTTTTTCTTTGGGTTTTTTAATGTATTCTTCGACTCTTTGTATTGATACGTCTACGCAGTTCTAAATGCTGACCGGTCTTCTTCGTCCTTTTTTTTCTTGACACATACAGTCAGTCTACTCCCTAATTCCCTTTTGATGAGATTTCTGCTGTAGAACTTGGTCATAAGTAGTTTTCTCGTTCTTCATCGGTGTGACGATACCCACTCGGCCTCCCGAATACGTCAACTTCTTCGAACCATTTCGATATTCTTGGCCGGTGATCAACTAGTGGTTCCGATAGGGGTATCGCACATTTCTTTACGGGTACAAGAACTACAATCGAGAGAGTGGGAGAAAAAGAACAAACGAACAATACGAGCCTGGGGTTAACTCAAAGTGCAAGACGAGGAGTTATGCAACACTCTTCATTTCCTGTGTGCATATGTAGACTAACGCTAGCGTGGATTTCTAGCGAAACCTCTACAAAGATACTAGGAATGCCAACCTATCCTGACCGGTCTTTCTCACTGCTCTGGACCCTCTCTCATGCCAACTCGTCTCTCTGCTGTCCGGTGTCGACTGCCCACTCGCGTCACCCTTCGCCAACTGCCTTCTTCGAGTCCCTTTGTTTCACTCTCTCACTGGCGTTCCCTTCCTACTTCCGATCACGTCTGGTTTCGCGTCAAAACAGACAAAGGGATCGTCTGCTTGGCGGACCACCTACATAGTGTTACATCGGTACTATTTTTTTCTTTTCTTTTTTTTTTACTTAATCTTGATGTTGTTCGTGTACATAAGGAGATCAACCTTTCCATGTAATTTTGTAAGTTTTTTAGCACACGTGCACTTTCTGAGGATTTAATTGGGTAGCACCATTGCTCTAGCAAAAAGTAGTTTCCAAGTCCTCAAAAATTTTTTTTTTATGGTGACTGTACCAAAGGCAAAAATTACAATTGGTACAACCATCATTTTCAAGTTAAACAGTTTTTTCAATTTTTTAGCAAGGTCCATGTACTTATCGGTCGGCAAGTTATAGCTCAGTAATTGTTTTGGGTGGTTCCTTTGCTTGGGTCCTTTTGTACCAATGTGGTCTTTTGTTTGGGAATCCATTCGGGTATACATGCACCTTGTTGGCATCTCTTCATTTCTAGTCTTAGTCTGTCGTGAATGGTGGTGAATTTCTTGAACTAGAAGCCATGTATTCCATCATGACCTGGCGTTTTCCAGTTTGATATTTTTTAGTGTCGTTTTAAGCAAATCAATCTGTATTTCTGCTTTCGGGCCTTCGTTGAGTCCTTGTAATTACTTTGTCATATTGTTTATTCATTCGGGTTTTTCGTTATGTTTTTCTTTTGGTGGGGTTGCCATATCTTAATTCAAAATAGTTCGGTTTCTCTTGCATCTAGTTGTTGATATGTTTTCATGTCATCTCCTCCCACTAGTTGGTAGAAGTTTCTTTTGTTGTTTTGGAATGTCCTGTTTTGTTTGTATTGTTTTACCCTTTGTCCATATCTCTTCAATCTTACTTTTTTCGCCAGGACTTTTTTATTTATTTCCTCAAGTTGTATTGTTATTTTTTCTTGTGTTGACTTTTCCTTTTTTTTTTTTTTTTTATCTCTGCGTATTCCAGCGTCTTTCCTTTGTTTTATCATTTTGGCCTGTTTTCGTAGATTTTTTATCTGCGTTTCCTGTCGAATTTCCCATCCTGATTTTGATTTTTTTTTCTTCGGGCTTTTTGAGAGGATCCCAATTTTACTCACAAACCAATTTCGCCTCTGCATAGATTAGTTCATTAAATTTGGTTTTATTATTCTTTGATATATGAGTTAGTACTTGATTTATTTTTTCGTTTCCATCTTAACTGTTTTCCATTCTATGTTTCTTAGTGATGATAAAGTAGTCTTTTCATAATTCTCTTTGCTCTGTCTTGTTTGGTTGTACGTTGTTTGGTTGAGTGGCGTTTCCATTTTCCGAAGTTGGCAGTTAATTTCGGTTAGGCTGAATTTGTTTGTAAGTACTTGATATGTCTCGTACTATATTACTATCTTGTCCAATATATATATTTTCTGGTATATTTCTAGTATTTCAAGGTCAGAAAACCAACATTTCTTTATTATTGTCCTGACTTGATCGGCAAGTCTTGGGCTTGTTCTCTGAAAACTAGCACATTCTTGTCCGATCTCTATCTTTCTTTTCCTATATCCTCTTTGTGTTGGGTTGGATCTAAAATAGTAATATAGTGCAAGTTTGTTGTCTTCCATATTCCATGTTTTGTGCTTAAGGCTCTGATTGGTGTGGTTCCTTAAATCGTCATTCGTGTACCTGAAAAAAGAAAGGCCAACATTCGCAGGATGATTAGATCTCCCATGTTGGCTATCAGGAGAACACCTGCCGATCATGACACCCGAGCCTGTTACCTGGGTCCCACGTTGTGTCATATTTTGATTCATCATTTTTTCATGTGTGGTATATTATGGCTATACCAGACCCAGGGGCTGTTTATTATCTGTGCGACTGACACAGATGTGACTGAAAACAGTCACAGTGACAGTTCTTGAACTGTGAGTCACAAAAAAAAAGCTGGTAATATTTTAATAAATAATAGGCTCCTTATGTTTTTCTGGTTGTACTGAGGACGGTAACTGTTCTGACTTAACGCTTCCAGACTATATCAGGTACGTATTTTCATAGACTGAGAGGGGTTATGGATGAGACATATAGAATTTAGCGCTATAAATTTAAACAAAATATTTCAAGATTTCGAAATAGTTTAGCTGAAAATTATGTGAAATTTAAAAGACATCGTTTAAAATACAATTGTTCATCAAAAGATTTTACGAGTAACGAAAAATCAATATTTTAAAATTAAACAGAGATTGTACTGACCCAAATTTCTTCAAAAACCACACAGCAAAGATTCGTTGAGTTACCCTGGTTCGATTCCTGCTTTCTTTTTTTTTTAGTGGGAACGGTTTATATATATATATATATAGAGAGAGAGAGAGAGAGAGAGGTCTCGTTACATTCTAGAATGTTCGATTCAAAAGGGATTTCTTCTTTTTTTGTTTTTTGGGTGTTCTTTTTTATTTTTGTTTTACCCCACTCTACGCCGATTCTCATACACCCACCCCTCATTAAAAGTAACACGTAAGACATAGAATTTAGCACAGTAAATTTAAACAAATCTATTTCGGGAATTCGATGTAGTTTAGCAGAAAATAATTTTGGGAATTAAACAGTCTTGATTTAAAATACAACTGTTCACCAAAAGATTTTACGAGTAACATTATTATTATTATTATTGTTATTATTATTATTATCATTATTATTATTATTATTAATGAAAATTCCAAGGAATACATGTTTACTAGACTAAATTTTCATTTTTTTGTCTTCACCCTCCCCGATATTTTTCTAAGTTTTCGAGGTTTGTTCGAAGAGTTTCAACTATTATTATTATTATTATTATTATTATTATTATTATTATTATTATTATTATTATTTACTCGTTTAGAGTTTTTAACATCAGTGTTAGCTGATGGTTTTTCACTGGAGTTTGAGTGACAGCAAGTCTCCTCAAGTCTCCAGGACTCGTTTCAGGATTCTGGCCGTTCTTAGCAATGCTGTCGTTTGGATAGTCTCTACCCGTCCGCCAACTTCCAAATCCTCCAGGCCTTTTAATAATCCTTTAGTTATTGTGCCTAACGCACCAATCACAAGTGGCAACATAGTTACTTTCATATTCCACAGCTTTTTCAGTTCTCTAGCAAGGTCGAGATACTTATCCTTCTTTTCACTTTCCTTCAGATTTATTCTGCGGTCTGCTGGGACAGCAAAGTCGACAATTTTTTAAATTCTCTTTTTTTTGTTGATTGTTATAAGGTCTGATCTTCCGGCCGGGATTTGGTGATCTGTCTGTATGTTAAAGTCCTATTGGAGTTTATGTGAGTCATTTTCTAGGACAGGTGCTGGGTTGTGCATATACCGTTTGTTAGAATGGTCAAATTTCAATTTCTTGTATATTTCCCAGTGAATCACTTTATTATTATTATTATTATTATTATTATTATTATTATTATTATTATAACAACTCTATTAGACTGTGTCAGTATTTAAACATATATCTACAATTGTTGCAATTATTACGAGGTGAGGCATTATTCTGATATCGAAGCATTTTAACACAATGCAATAATGAAGAACTAGCACTGAGTGATAATGCAATCGGTATATCTTTTTTTTTTTTTTCTTCTAGTTTCTTTCGTCCCTGAAACAGCCACAACCCTGACAGGTTTTCACCATTTTCTGTCATTTTCTTGCATTCCTTGAGATCCGGCTTTTCAAAAAAAAAAAAAAAAAGAAATGTATGCGTACAAAATAGAAATCCTTTCAACGAAGAACAATCGCATATATTGAGTTTCATTTTTTTTCTCTCTCCCACATATTATTCAATTTTCTGTTGTTGACAGATGTTTCTTTCCATTCTATGCATAATTTATTAGCAAGATCTAATATAGTATTTTGAATACACAAGAAAGATGTTCGTACGTTTTTTTATCGACTGTCGTTCGTTTTTTAATCAATTTTTTAATCTTCAGCTTTCGTCTTTTGTAAAGCAAATAATTTCGAATCAAAATGCATCATCTCTGACAAAATTCTGGAAACCAACTCCTTTGATGTTTTCTATCGATTAAAAAAGTATCTTCGATAATACACCTCGAAATTTACACACACACACACACACACACACACACACACACACACACACACACACACATATATATATATATATCTTGGAAAGGAAATAAATCATGTATTCTTATTTGGAAAGATATTGCAATGTCAGTATGTAAATTGGAAGTTGTTCGTGATTAAAATCTACCAACCACTCTGACACGTGACATTTGTGTGATTTAGTTTGTTTTATCAAACGGCATATCAACTCCTTGTGGATTATCTATAACCTAAATTTGATTAATTCATATTTGTTTGATTATAATTGTTACTATATTTTCAACGTTACAACGGAATCATTAAAAAAAAAATTCTTTGATAATTATTTGTTTGTTATGTGGTATCAAGTATTCCATATAATACAAATAATTTTTCACTTATGTATTGTTTCAAGTGTTCTTATCAAATTCTGATGATATATGCATAGTTTAAAGGTTTTAAATGACCAATTCTTTTGGTTTATTCTCATTTTTTGGACACAGTTCTAAAGTTTCAATTATTTCTATCAAATAAAATAACATTACACATCTGGTTTAACGTATCCATGTCTAATCTTCATAGTTCTATAACTTCTATTTGACCCTTACATGGCATCTTAACAGATTTTACCGCTCTGGGCCAGACAAGAGAATAATGGCAACGAAGAGGTGACTCTATACTCACCAGAATTCCTCAGAGTAGTAATTTACGAAGGTCTCTACTTCGATTTAGCACAAGGCCAAATGAATGGGGCACCCAATGAGACTCGAACTCACTCGTGTAGGTTTACTAGTCTTACTTGCTAACCATTACACCACCAGAGGTGCCCAGAATTCCTCAGAGTAACCGAACATTTGAAATTTAATGTTATACTCAGTATAATATTTATATTCGGTCGCGAAAAATGTAAGCTTCAATCATTTATATGGCCCGTTTGACTGGGGTTGTAGAAGGGTAAGACCCCCCCCCGCCGCCAACGAGTGTCCTGATATGACACTAAACAATCTGATGGTGAGGCTCCACTAATGGTAGAGCTTTAAGGAATGCGGAGTACTCCTTTATTGCTATCGCTTTCAGGTCCGTTCAAGCCCGGGAAGGCACTACCTGATAGGTTCCTATCTATGGGTTAAATAGAACTGTTTTGCATTTGCATTGAGTTTAAACAAATGGCTTATGCTAAAATGAATTGTTTGAAAAAGAACTGTTTGATCATTCAAATGTGTGTAAATAAATTATTGATGTTTGATTGAATTATTGTTAATACATAGTAATATGTGGGATTATTTAACTTTAGTGACTAAACTGAATAGCTTGAAATAGAACTGCTTTTGACATTTAAACTGTGTACTTACGCTAAACTCAATTGTATGAAATAGAAATGTTTACATGTATAAAAACGGATTTGGTATTGAATAGCCTACGGTGGTTGATGTGCCATAAAATCAAATAAAACCAATCAATAATTCATAAAACTGAAAATAGACTTATTTAGAAAAAGTAAACGTTAATGTTTTGTCATGCTGGTTGGTTTTAAAGGATGTTAAAACTTGTTAGTTATTTATTACTGGACTCAGTTGTCTTTCTTTCGTTATTGGCAACCGTTGTCGAGGGTGACCCGAAGGCTCCCTTTTCGATAGCTACTACACCACGGTGTAGGGGAGCGCGCTACTCCTTTCCCTGGGTTACTCCACTTTACCCTTGATTCTTATCTTATAATGCTGAGTGTTAAGCAAGGTAGCATCAAGTACAAGTTGGAGTCTTTGGTATGACTCGGCCTGGGATTGAACCCAGTTCTCCCGGCCATTGGCGAACAAACGACTGTATAATTTTAAATATTTCCTATTTACAAAGAATAATGCTTAGTAAACAAGTATAGCTTCAATTATCTATTCTTAATTCAAATAAATTGCACACAATTATATCTTTTCAATAATTCCTCTCAAATGTTGATGATTTGCAAGCAATTATATGCTTCGTTTGTTTTACCTCATAACAATCCTAATTGAATTATTTTATGCCATAGTCAGCTTAACACTTGATATCGTCGATAATAAACAAAACATTTTTCTTCAAAATCCTTTTAAGCGGGTAAATACTTCATACTTAGTAGCAATATGAAGAATTTAACAGACAATGTATTGATATAATTCCCAACCATTTTGAAATATCATCTCAATAAGATCTTGTTAACATATTAACGAGTGGAGTCCCTACAGTGTAATGGCTTATATGCTGGACTGCGATATCGTAAGCAGTTTTGAACACCAGTCGTTCTATTACATTCCCTTTAGGGCTAATACTCATGGGGAAGGTATAGACCTCCTCATAACTCAAGCAGTGGATTAAATAGAACCACTTCTGTCCTTTTACAATGGTTGACCTAAAATATCATAAATACTCCCAGGTCTTATAGAAATTCCACGGAAAGAAAAAAAATCAAGAGAAGTTATTTAAATCTTTTAGATTATTTTCGTGTTTCTTTTTCAGCCTTTGAAAGCACATTGTTAAAACTTTAGATCTTCAGAACTCATCGAATCTTTGGAGCACGTAATGTCTAGAGAAATATGTAATAATATACCATGATCTATACTTACTATTCTACGGAGTTGAAGTTTGAACAGAGCAATTCCATCTGAATTGAAACAGCGTTTGATATGAAGAACGAATATCTTACCTATGCAGAAGACTATCTCAACTGTTTTTAGAGACGTTGAAAGAACATCCCACTTGGCTGGGAGGGGAACATATGAATGAGAGTTACGTGTGAACGAATGAACGAAATACAAGCAGAATTATAACACGGATAAGCACTTCATGTCCATTACTTGAAGTTGGGTGTCGTGTGCTTAATCATCTGAGAAAAATCAATCGTATTTATAATGTGCTGTATGGTGACGTGTGAAGTTAGATATGCACGTGACAGTGACATGTGGTATATATATATATATATATATATATAAAACTAGCTATATAAATCGAATAGTTAATGTCAGTAATTGGGTATATATATACATATATATAAGATATAAATATATACATATGTATAAACATATATATATATATATATATATATATATATATATATATATATATATATATATATATATAAAATACTCCCTTACCCCCGTAGGGTTGAGTTCTCTAGCGAAGAAGTAATCGTGTTGCCATTAGCGCCTTTGCAAGTCTCTTCGTATTTGAATTGAGATCTCGGCGGCAGTTAAACGGATGTATGTAAACAATATTAATTGTGATTCATAACCGCTTAAAATGTACTCCGTAGCTAATATCTCCTCGTAGCTAAATGGTTAGAAGCTTTGGCTTAGCGTTTGAGTCAACAAGGTTTCGATCCCAGCGACGGGGAGATACTGTCTAGGCACACTGATGAGTTCTGATAGAACGAAACAGATCTGTCTGTGGATGACTATATATATATCTTAGACATAGTTACATGAGTACGATTTCGTTATACTATAGGCATAAAACAGACGGTTAAAAGGTCCCAATGTGTCTGTATTTACGCTATACTAATTTATACACACACACACTCATATATATATAGGGCTATTATTCTGTCCAGTTAAACCAGAGTTGGGTGTAATTCCTTCAGGACAAGAAAATCATTCAAAAACCGAGCATTTAAATTTTCCTGGTAGAGAGCTCAATGTAATTAATATTACAGAGCAATACTTTCTTTAAGAAAAAAAAACAACAAAGACCGGTTACTTTAGGATTATAAATTTATTTCCATCCTGTTTTGTGTTTCTGGTGTAAACCAAAAACACGAAGAAAAATATAACAGATCTTATATTCCGGAGTGTTAGTATCCATTTTCGAGTTGGTAAATCTTCCGATAATCAGTTTTTAATTTGGAATTTTCCAAGGAGAGCTCAACTCTTTAAGAGCAATATGAGTATTATTCGGTCCAGTTAAACCAGAATTGGGAGTAATTCTTTCAGGACAAGAAAATCATTTAAAAACTGAACATTTGGTATATTAGTATGTCTAAACATGGATATCAATTTAGGTGCCAGCTATGAATTTGCCATCGAGGCATCATTAGTACTAACTCTGAACATCTCTGAAACAAGGCATGATACCACCACATTGGTTTTACATCAAAGTGTGGTAATGCCAGAAGAATTCAAATGCAAAATTCTGTTATATATTAGAGACTCTTGGTATATTTCTGTTTTTCTGTAGATGGAAAGCAGAGATCGAAATAGGAATAACGCCTCAGCATCCGACTTTAGTCGAAAATATGAATCGGTGATTCAGCCATTTTTACATTTTTCATTTAATTTTTTTCATTTGAAAATTTTCTTTGATAAAATAATTAAAACTACCAATATCTCCCTGAAGATGGTTATAAAGACCTAAGCTTTGGCAAATTCATATAAAGAATACATTCTCTGAATACCTTGTTATCAAGCCACACTGAAGAGTTCTGATAGAACGAAACAGGTCTGTCTGTGGATGACAATATATATGCTCACCTACCCATGTGGGGTTGAGCTCTCTAGCGATGGAAGTAATGGTTACCACTAGCGTAAAGCAAGGCTGTTGAAATGAATTGAACTCTCGGTAGCTGTTAAACGGATATATGTAAACAAAAACAAATGTGATACATAAGCGTTTAAATTTCCTTCACTTATGCTGGTTTCCTCGTGGCTGTGTGGTAGAATTTTGGATTGGCGTTTCAGTTAGCTAGGTTTCGATCCCAGTTTCGGGAATCTAGCCTGTCTAGCTACACTGAAGAGTTCTGATAGAACGAAACAGGTCTGTCTGTGGATGACCTTATATATATATTTTTTCCCCACGCCTCCGCACGAGCAGAATGCAACATGAGATCAATTTAAAAGGGGTTTTACAGGTTTGAATTCAGTGTTTTATTCTCCTAGACTGGTTTCCATACCCAGGTTGAAGATCCCCATATTTGGCGGGAGAATAATTGGCTTCATATCTTTCTCAAGTGTGTTAGTACTATGTGAAATGTAAACAGTCTCGTCCAGGATTTAAACTTATGTTACATATGTCTATTTCCAACTTGCTATCTCGTATTTTACACACACACACACACACACACACACACACACACACACACACACACACACACACACACACATATATATATATATATATATAGAGAGAGAGAGAGAGAGAGAGAGAGAGACAGGCATACAGAGACTCTGTGTATGCGTTTGTATGTTTGGTGGGAATACCTCCTACCTTTTAATCTATCACCAACGTGCAGCAAGTAAACTTTGGCAACTGGCAATGGCCGCTTAATAAAACTAATCACAGGTCATTTTTTTTTTCATATACAATCAATTGATCAAAAATGGTCACGTTATTAAATGTAAGCAAAATCACTAAGAATAATGCCAGGTGGTGTTTCTGCCATATTTTGACGAATCGTATCATTTAATTCTTCAGTTGATGAACTTATGGTAATATACTTTCAACCCATAGTAGTATCGATTTTCTATCTGAAACAGCATCATTCCGAAGTAACATGAGAAGAGCACAACTGTTCTCCGAGTTGTAATTGCTGATTTATCAATCTAAACAAAAAAATGTTTAATCAGCAACCGCATGCGATCATTATAACCGAGTACATCTGAAATAGAACTCGTAAGACATTAGCTTGATGGAAGTTTATTTGCAACAGTGTGGTGACGGTTTAAACGAGAATGTTATATATGCTGCACCGTATATATATTATATATATATATATATATATATATATATATATATATATATATATATATATATATATATATATATATAATCGTAACTGTCCACTAATTAGAATGCATTTTTAACCATTCAGTATATTATATATATATTGTTTATATATAATACGGATATATATATTATATAACTTAATAAGAAGTGGATTGTTATTTACCTGATTTGGCAAAATGGATGTTTCGCTGTTCATAGAACAACTTCAAATTCATATTTAGTTTGTAAAAGATAATTTTAGAAAAACACCTTTCTAAGATAAAGTCCAGAGAATCCACAACGCTTCTCTTAAATTTTTTTCTTTATATTTAAAATGAAATTTTAAAACAAAACCGGTATTTTATTATACATGAACATATTTTTGAGTTTTGCTATGGATCAGCTGGTTTTAAGTAGAATGTTCATTTTTTCATGTCTATGTATTGGTTTCTCTCACAATTTCACTCTCTCTCTCACACACACTCTCTCTCTTTCTCTTTTCTTTCTCTCTCTATATCTCTCTCCTTGTCATTCTCTTTCTCTCTCTCATCATTCTCTGTCATTCTTATTCTTTTGCTCTCTCTCTCTCTCGCACCTGTCTGTCTACCTCTTCCTCTCTCTCTGTCTCTTGATCGCTGTTTCTTTCTGTCCTACTATTGATATATTTGTTTCCTTTTCTTTTGTTTTTAAATTAAAAATGATGTTTTCTGGTTAATCTTCATGTGGGTCTTTGACAAATTCCATATTTTGGTAAGCAGTGCGACTTAGGATTTCGTACCAAAAGACAGTTAAGTTGACTTTAAAATGACTTAATCAGATTCAATCAAAAAAAAAAAAATCAATATCAAAAGGGCAAAAAGATAGGAAATTAAAAAAAAGGGGAAAGAAAGAAAGATATATATAATTAAAAAGAAAAGAGAATAAATCCCTGGTTACTTATCTAGATTTAAGAAAATGTCTCTTTGGAGAAAAAAGTCCATATATATATATGTGTGAGTGTGTGTGTGTGTGTGTGTGTGTGTGTGTGTGTGTGTGTGTGTGTGTGTGTGTGTGTGTGTGTGTGGATGAGTATGGTAACATATTGTATATATATATATATATATATATATATATATACTCACACGTACAAACGCATATCTATATACACGTACAGACCTACACAAATATATATATGTATATATACTTATGTATGCATGTATTCATTCATCAGGATACAAATCCAAATAAACTTAGTCATACCATTAATCTAGTAAGTTTATTCGTAAATGTGTTCTTACATATATAAAAACACGTACAAACATTGAGACATATAAGTGCGCTAACACACACACACACACACACACACATACAAACATACAAACACACACACACTTACATCTAGGTATTAATCTATGAACATAATATATTCATGAGCGTATTCTAGGATATTCATATATTAGGAATATATATATATATATATATATATATATATATATATATATATATATATATATATATATATATATATATATTTTTGTTTTTGTGAATTTGTATGTGTATACGAGCGTGTATATGGTAACATCAGAAGATGTGTGAGCGCAGTAACTCGTAGATACGCACATATATATATATATATATATACGTATGCACAAACACAAATATAAATATATACAACCACCATATATATATATATATATATATATATATATATATATGTCTGTGTGTGTGTGTGTGTGGGGGGGTGTTTATATATATTTATATATATATATATATATAATGTATCCATTGATCAGTATGTAAATACAGATACACATAGTTATATATTTACGCGTATGTGTGTATATGTATATAACAATACGTACAAACACTGAGACATATGTAAGTGTACGCCAACACACACACACACACATACACACACACACACACACACACACACACACATATATATATATATATAGGTATGAATCTATGAATTGTATAGTCTTAAGCATATACTGAGATATTCATATATTAACAATATATATATAAATATATAAATATATATATATAAATATATATGTATATATATATATATATGTGTGTGTGTGTGTGTGTGTGTGTCTGTGTGTGTCTGTGTGTGTGTGGTAACATCTTGTATATATATATATATATATATATATATAGAGAGAGAGAGAGAGAGGAGGGGAAGGATACATATACGCCAGCACACAGATATATATACGTATAAACACATATTCTGTTATGGATCAGTGAACTTGCATATTTATGGGCATATTCTGGGATATTCATATATAAGGAATATATATGTATATATGTATATATATGTATATATATAGAGAGAGTGTGTGAAAGAAAGAAAGAGAGAGGAGCGATCTAGTAATATTAGATCATCAACATTTATTTTATTTTCATAAAATAATAATAAAGAAAGAACTTTATTTGCATTTGTTCTTACGCTAGATTTAGCAATGTAGTATTGGTGTACTAGTTACTTGTTTCGGGTGATTAAATATCTAAACACTGGAAGACTATAAAGAAAAACTTAGTGATGGGTTTTAACCGATTTAACTTTTATCGCAAGTGAAAAAAAAGTCTATGCTGAAATGTTACTTTTCCTAATGATTCGATGATAAGCAAAGAGATGCAGACATTTTATTTATAACTCGGCATTTGGACTCCCTCAACATCAAGGAGGGCTTTAAAGATTTCGGTCAAAATATTATCCCCGCTTTGCTTTTGTCTAGAACATGTTGCTTTTTAACTGATTAAGAAGGTTTAATTTGCCAGTAAGCAAAAATAATTGACATCTGTAGGAGTGCCTCCGGAGCGATATTAACCAGAAATGTCTCATTTCTGCAGGAAATAAATGAAATTATATCCTTAAGCACTAATTCTAATTCACACTGCAAGCAAATAAAAATGAGTATAATTAATCCAGGAAACATTTAAGAAGCCTTGAACGAGTCGTCATGTGCTTTAGGGCACTCAAAATCTTTTTTCTAAATCGAAAAATAAAGATAGAGAAATAGATGAAATATCTTGATTATATATCATTAGCTAATCGACAATTTATATATAAAGTATTTTAAATCAATAAAATATCAATACACCTAATCTGTGAAGATTTCTTTCCAAGAAACTTTTGGGTTGAACGAGTTAGGCGTTCAATCTCGTCATCGAGATCACCGACAATTAACAAACATCGTTAACCTAAGTAATTTTGATACAGTATATCTTCTATTTCATTCATGAAATTATTGCATTTTTTGTTTCGATTTTGGAGGAGATACATACGACGGAACTTTCAAATGAAAATTGTCTCTTACACGTTAGTACGTATTTACCCAAACCCTCTGCCTTGAGCTGAATGTGACACAAGGATAATTTTTAAGTGGAGCCAATCTATTTTGAATAATAGAGTTCTCTTCTTTTATCCTGGTTATCAAACCAAGGCTGAAGAACCCAGGCTGTTCTACTATTTACCTTTAGATTGTAGGAAGACATGGATTCATGCTTTCCCAATAATAATTTCGTGAAGTTGAATCGAAAGAAACTTGTCCAGGATTAAAAATTTGTTCACTAATTACATTTTCACGATGATAACCATTACAATAAGTGCGACCTAAAAATTTTGGAAAAGTTATTTGACAAAATAAAATAAATGGAGGCACGATTGAGACTAACACATGAGGTAACCACTTTAACACCTATTGTTATCTTTTTTAATACAATGTCCAAAGCTAAATTATATTATTGCATTTGCATATGAATTATATCCTGTTATAGTTTATTTGAACGATTCATAATATTATTACATATTTTTTACATATGCTTTTGAGCTTCATTCAAACGTCTTTTAATAAAAAGTTGCTGATGAGTCGGAGATTTTTAGTCTATAAGTAAATTTTATGTAATTATTTCAATTAAATGACACTACATTAAAATGAATGAACTCAATTTAGATGAAGAGAACAGGAATATGTCAGCACAGTTCTTAGTGTTAACCATCAGCTTTTGGCTAGAAGCTGTCACGTGGGATTTGTGACTTTTAGTTGGATTCTAAGAGACAGCTAGGACCCAGATTCAAAACGGAAATTTGAATAGTGTAGGACTAAAGTCAAATGGACCCCACCATTTGTGTAGGAGAAATGCCTTATGAAAGAAAATATTTTTCTTATCCAGTAGTCAAAAACACATCACATCTTTATTCGGAAACTGTTTAAAAGACGAATGAATCATCTTGCAAATAAATCTGAGTTGTTTTTGTAAACTATATATCTTTTATTCCTTCCTGGTGTCGAGACCAAACGACAGATGTTATGAGACATCCTAAAGTAAAACAAAAGGATTATATATATGAACCTCTTCATCACTGACAATTTTTAAGCATAATACAATCGGTCGTGAATTTAGAATTTTCTTTCTCCTGGACCAGTTACCATATCAGGGTTGAAAAACTCAGTCTGCTCTACCCTTTCCCCATTATTTGGTGGACAAGAGTTCGATTTCAAATAGTATCTGCGTAATATGAAATAAAAACGTTCATGATTTGAACTCAGATCAACGTATCCATTTCTGGCGTCTATAAAAGCTACGCAACAAATAAAGCGGAGTAGAACTGGTTAAAGTCACACTTATCTTCTTCTTGAGTGGTTACTGCCAAATGGCTAAATACCCCAGTGAGCTATTTACTCAAAGATGATAAGTGAGCACAGATGAATTTCTGCCTCTCATAAAGGCTGGAACGCAAACAGCCGAGAGCAGAATGGCAACTCTGAGGACCGTAGATTGTTGGGTATTTTGATCACCGCTCCGGTTAGAGTTACATGTGCGAAAAACATTTATTCATTATATATATATATATATATATATATATATATATATATATATATATATATATATATATATATATATATATATATATATATATATATATATATATATATAATTTCGTTTATAAACACAATTTTTCAAAAAACCAATTATTTTGTTATAGCGAGATAGCAAATTCGAATATGAAATTATTTTGATTTAAATAAGTTTAAACGTTTCTTTAACGATCCGGGAGAGTGTGAAATTTTACTTTTCTAGGTGGTGATTATGTGTCGCTGTGTTTTCAAACATATTTTTCATTTAAATACAATTTTAAGAGACATGAATTTTTCTTACAGATTATCTTTGCAGAGAATTACAAAATTTCACTAGGTTAACAGGCCAAAATATCGAATCAAGAGTTAATGGTATCATTTAATAATCCAAGATCTTCTGTAATTATTTTTTGGATTTGTCAGTCTGGTGTAAAACAGACGAGGGTTCATATTCTCGTAGTGGGGATATCATCATAGTTGTGAGACAACGACTCATAGTGACAACAGTAGCAAATTAAAAACCATATTATTATAGGATATATATATATATATATATATATATATATATACCTCCTATATATATATATATATATATATATATATATATATACCACTATAATATATACATATATATATCCTTATATATATATATATATATATACACATTTTAACCGGGACATTGGCCCAGCGGTTAGAGTGTTCGTCAATGGCCCGGGAGACATGGGTTCAATCCCAGGTCGAGTCATACCAAAGACTTTAAAAATGAAACTTGATACCACCTTGCTTAACACTCAGCATTATAAGGTACGGTTCAAGGGTAAAGTGGAGCAATCCAGGGAATGGAGTAGCGCCCTCCCCTACACAGTGGTGTAGTAGCTATCGAAAAGGGAACCTTCGGGTCACCCTCGACTATGGTCGCTAACTTTTTTTATATACATTAGGACCATTCAGTAGATAAGTTGAATATGGTCAAAGGAGTTGGCAATAAGAATCACAGTTTACGGTTCCACCTTTTACAAAGAAATCAATTTTTATGCGTCCTTTCATTCCCCAGAAGACTGGCAACATGACATAATTTAAAAACTGCAATGCCTGGGACTTTTTTTTACCGAATAGTTGAGTGTTTTCCTCTCCATAGATTGTCTTCTCGTCTGGTTGAGGCATACCATCTTCAGTCCTTTTGTAGACATTCTTTTGACTAAAACATGTTTCTCCACATGAATTAAACATTTTCTGTAAATTTAACATTGGTTGCAGTTCTCAGTCACCAAAACAATGGTGATAGATATATGTTTAAGAGTGGAGAACTCTGTTGTAATTGCCATTATTTCGAATAGCCTCAAACAAAACTTGTTGGTGAGATTTAAATAGTTTTTGTTATGAAATAATTCCTATCGAGTTTATTAAGGGTGAAACGATAAAATTATCGCCCTAGAAAAGACGACATGATTCCATTTCCGTTTAATGAAAACCGGTTTTCTTTTTTGTCGCAGACCATCTACTAGTTGGCATTTGTGTACAAATCCCAAGAGCGATAGGAACCTGCTATCATGTCTGAAAGTGACACAATGTTCAACGAGCGAGATCGGAGATGCGCCGCTGTACAACTCATGCTCTCTACCGATCCAACTTATGACAACAGAACCATTGCCAGCACCCTCAAAATACAAATCTGGATTGCTACGAATAACAGGGATGTGCCCAGGGTGATGAAAACAAAGTTTCCAGCTACGGTTATGGTCTTTGGTGTGGTTTCAAGTGAGGGCCATATCATGCCACCTCACATCTTCAAAGTCGGCTTGAAAGTCAACACCAAAGTGTATCTGGATGTGCTGAAGAGCGTGGTGATCACCTGGTGCAATCAGGTGGCCGGTGGCAGACCCTGGGTGTCGCAGCAGGACTCAGCGCCGGCCCACAAGTCCAAAGAGACCCATGCTTGGCTTCAGAAGGAGTGCTACGACTTTGTACCCTTCTCTCACTGGCTCCCCTCCTCCCCCGACCTGAACCCGCTGGACTACTTCGTTTGGTCATACGTCGAGAACATCACCAACATCACCTCCCACAACACCAAAGACAGCCTGATCGCCGCCATCCGCTGAGTATTCGCCGAGCTCCCGCCGGCGCTTGTAGAAAAGGCATGCTCCCAGTTCCGGATCCGTATCGAGGCGGTGATTGAGGCTGCAGGCGGCTACATTGAATTGATATCAGCTCTACTACACAATCAAGTTACTTGAATTGATTTTTTGAAAAAAAGTTTTAAAATAAAGCTGTAGTGTTGTTTTCTTTAGGACGACAATTTTATCGTTCCACCCTGTATTTATGTAAAAAATTCTGTAAAAATTTAGCTTTTTAAAAAATTCGCCAGCGGTCCGGGAAACCGTGGCTCATACCAAAGACTTAATAAATGCTACTTGATGCCGCCTTGTTTAACGCTCAGCATTATAAGGTAAGGATCAAGAGTAAAGTGAAGCAATCTAGGGAATGGAGTAGCGCCCTCCCTTACACATCAGAGTTGTAGCTATTGAAAAGGGAGCCTTCGGGTCAACCTCGATTAAGGTTGCCAACTTTACTTACTTTATATATATATATATATGTGTGTGTGTGTGTGTGTGTGTGTGTGTGTCGGTTGGGGCTATTGAATATGCCGACTGCATCTCTGTAGAGAGGTTTGACCCCCTATTGAGTGCCCTGATTTTGACACTAAATCGTCTGATAATGAGGCTCCAATCCTGGAGCTGTGGGAAACCTGGAGAAACCCTTCATTGCCATTACTCTCAGGTCAACTCTTGACTGTAGTGGTCGGACCTGTTTGGGTCCAATCTATGAATGAAATAGAACTTTTTAAAATTTTACTGTGTTCAGACAAATAACTGGTTTTAAATAGCATTATTTGTGGTAAAGTACAATTCTTGAAACAATTTAACTGTGTGCAAAATATTCTTGAAAGATAGAAATACTTGAAAGCATATAAATATTTGTAAACAGACAACAAACTATTCGTTTACAAATCATATATATTTAAAATATGTGTATGTATAAAATCGATTATGCCCAAAATAAAATACAAGTGTTGATCCTATTTACCAACCCCTCCGCACGAGCAGGATATGACACAAGGTCAATTTTTAAGCGGAGTTTAACAGGTTTGAATTAAGAGTTTTCCTTCTCCTTGACTAGACTATATATATATATATATGTGCAGTATCTATCTTTCACAATGCTCAACGATGCAACTGCATTGAACCCAAACTTGAGAAAATACTTTGGAAGAACAAAAATGGATTTGGAGAAATCGGTCCATGACATCACAAACCTTGACTATCCATCGCATTCTAGAAGGTGTACATGCAAAATTCCTGTAGGCAATAATATTATTCGTCGACCTCTCCAAAAAATTTGACTCTATACGCAGCCATAAAGATACAATATAAAAACACGAAAGTAAAAGTCCGCTCACCGGATGGAGACACAGACTACTTCGACAGTGTAACAGGTGTGTTACAAAGAGACACATTATCCCCATACCTGTTTGATTATTTTCCTCAACGAAGTGCTTAGGATGTCAATAAATTTAATGAAAATGAATGGTTTCAAGCTAGCAAAGGAAAGAAGTAGAAGATACCCCGCACAAACTATTACGAACGCGGACGACGCCGATGATATAGTGCTTCTAGTAAATACACCAGCCCAAGTCGAATCCTTGCTACATAGTCTGAAACGAGCAGCAGATGGCATAAGCCTCCATGTCAACGCATACAAGACAGTATACACGTGCTTTAATCAAAGAGATGACATCTCCACATTAAAGGGTTGGCCTTTGAAACTAGTGGACAAGTTCTCCTACCCAGAAAGCAGCGTCTCATCATCAACAGAGAAAGACATCTACACACAACTAGCAAAGGCATGGACAGCTAACGATAGCATATCGGTTATATAGAAGTCGAACTTGAGTGAAAAATGTTTTCCCATGCAGTAGTCGTGTTGATACTGCTATATGGATGCACCACATGGACGCAAACAAAGCGTATTGAGAAAAAGACGGTAATTACACAAAAATGCTGTGAGCTGTACTGAACAAGTCCTGGAGCCAACACCCCACAAAACAGCAGCTGTATGGCCACCTACCACCCATCATGAAAACTATCCAAGTTAGACGAACCAGACATGCAGGACACTGCTGGAGAAGTAAGTCTCATTATCGATGTGCTTCTGTGAACCCCTTCATATAAACGAGCAAGGGTACGACGATCAGCTAGAATCTGTATACAACAGCTTTGTGCCGTTACAGGATGTAGCCTGGAAGACCTCCCGGGAGCGATGGACGATAGTGACAGGTGGCGAGAGAGCATCAGCGAGATCTGTGTTGGCAGTGCGACATGATGATGGTTATCAGTCTTTTTCTGCCAAAAATTGTTTGGTTTAAACAAATCCTTTGCCGGCTTCATATACATTTCTGAGTAACACGTTATATTAGTTGACAAAGGTAGCAATTTGTCTTGATGTGGTTAATTTATGGAAATGCTAATTGAAGAGAGAAGAAAAAAAGAAACTTTGGCTAAACAGATTTCTATATGAAAAAAAAAAAAATTGACAGTAAAACAGGATATTTTCAATAAATCTTCTTGATTCATTTTTCTATGAATAATCTTGATTCATTTAATGTAGGATTGTTAAAATAAAGAAATAATCTAGCGAAATGTTGATCACTTGAGTCTAATTAGATTCTTTAAAATTTTTTCTTTTTATTTGTATTTTCACTGCTTATTCTGTTGATTTGATCAAACAATATACAAATGACTTCAATTTTTTCTTAGTTAATTTGCTATGATATTTTTAAACCCCCATACTTTCTGTAACTTCATGCTGAATTGAAATATTTTTCATCGTTCATTTTATCTTTCCTTTATCCATATTTCTTCTCAACATGAATTCGCTCAATTATATAAAGGGAAGCATTTCTGCAATGGTCTAAAAACTAATATTGAATTTTACCGACGCCGACTACGCCGATGACATAGCGATTCTGGCAAATACACCCAACCAAGCTGAAACACTACTGCATAGTTTGGAAGAAGCCACCGCCGGCATTGGCCTCCATGTCAATGCACACAAAACTGAATACATGTACTTTAATCAAACAGGCAACATTTCCACACTAGACGGAATCTCTCAGAAACTGGTAGAAAAGTTAACCTACCTAGGAAGCAGTGTCTCAACCGAAAAAGACATTGACACGCGCCTAACGAAGACATGGGCACGTATCGATAAGCTGTCGATCATATGTCAGACCTGGCCGATAAAATGAAACGCAGTTTCTTCCAAGCAGCGGTCGTATCGATACTGCTATATGGATGCTCTACATGGACGCTAATAAAACGGCTGGAGAAAAAAATAGACGGCAATTACTCAAGAATACTGCGAGCAATATTAAACAAGTCCTGGAGGCAACACCTCAAAAAGCACCAACTATACGGCCACCTACATCCCATCAGGAAAACTATCCAAGTTAGACGAACCAGACTTGCGGGACATTGCTGGAGAAGCAGGGACGAGCTCATAAGTGATGTACTCCTATGGACCCCCACATATGGCTGAGCAAAAGCAGGACGACCAGCTGGAACATACATACAGCAGCTCTGTGAGGATACGGGATGTAGACCTGAAGACCTGCCTGAGGCGATGAACGATAGGGAGAAGTGGCGAAAAAGGGTCAGGGATATCCGTGCTAGCAGCACGACATGATGGTGATGATGATGATGATGATGATACTTGATAATTAATTTTCAGTTATATTCTCAACAATCGTCTTCCTTTTTTATGAGTGATATTTTGTCTACAGTTTTTACATTTTTACTTTATTTTTAAGTCAGTCATACAAATGGTATGCGTGACATATTCGGGTATATTAAAAGGTTGATACTTAATATTGTGCAATATATTCGGTTATATCAGACAATTGTCATTACATAATGTGTGTTATATATTCGGGTATATCAAAAGGTTCTCACTTGATAATATGTGTAATACGAGGATCATTAAATAAGTTTCCAGACTTTTTTTCGTATGGGCACTTTTATTGATAGTACACACATGAAACTCTAGTCCTCTTCGAAGTAATCTCTTCCGGCTGCAATGTACTTGTACCGTTCCAACAACTTCTGGAATGTCCAGTGGAAATCCTCTTGTGTGAGTGCATCAATGACCTTCGTCACAGCCTCTTTCATCTCCTCAATTGTCTCATAACGACTGCCTCTGAGCTTAGGGAATAACTAAAATCACAGGGAGCAAGGTTTGGACTATAGGGAGGGTGAGGGACTTTCTTGATGCCCATCTTGGTCAAATAGTCTGTGACAAGGATGGAGTTGTGGACTGGTGTATTGTCCTGGTGAAAATGTCACTGACCCGATTTGAAGAGTGCTGGCCTCTTCCGACGGAATCTCTTCCTGAACTCCCTTAAAATCTCAACATAGTAACCCTAACCCTAAACCATACCCCTTTGCCCAATCAGCTCTGGTGTATTGACTTCCTTACTCCTCCCACACCTCTCATCATCCCTCACAGACTCCGTGCCTTCCTTCAATCTCTTTTGCCACTCAAAAACTGATGCTCGATTCCTGCAAGTTGGTCGAAAAGCAGTCTGATGCATTCCATACGTTTCTGAGGGATTTTTCCAACTTTAAAACAGGATTTTATTGCATGTCGTTCTTCTAAAGTGTTCTCACTTCCAGATTACATTTTTGAAATTCACTAGCTGTGACAATCAATCTTTTGTAGTGTGTATCCCAATAGCTGCTGTAGTTGTTCATTTGAACTGGAAATGATAAAATTTGGTCTGTCATCTCATAAGATGTATAGCAATAACATACTAAATTTTCAAGAGTCTACGACAATGTTGAATGCCTGTACAAAAACGTCTGGAAACCTATTGAATGCACCACGTATATTCGGGTATATGAAATATTGTCACTTGATAATATGTGTAATATTTTGGCAATATCAAAAAATTGTCACTTGATCCAGTATATGACTTAAACACCGCCGATCATTCTTTTACTTTTGGGTGATGGAAAGAAGTTGATAAGCCGGTTTTATGTTATAAATGTATATACTCAGCACATTCATACGTGCAGGATGTGACTCAAGGGCAATTTTTAAGTGGAGTTTAACAGGTTTGAATTCAGATTATTTTTTCTTCTTGTACAACTTGCCACACCAAATCTAAATTGCCCAACCTGCTTTACTGGTTAACCAAAGCTGAAAGGAAGATAGTAGGAAGCATAATTTCCCCAAGGATATAAGCGTAAGGTCAAATACAAACTACCGAGTGGAGGATTTGAACTTGGGTTGCCGTGTCCGTCTATTACACAACGACGGTTATGTTTTTAAGTTTCATTTTTTTCATGAAAAGATCCTGCCACTTTTGTTCGTAATTGAGATCTTCACTGTCTTTTCAAAGAGGGAGAGAGAAAAACAGACAGAGACAGACAGACAGAGAGAGCTATAGAGGGAGAGGGCGATAGATAGAGTGAGCGAGAGAGAGAGAGAGAGAGAGAGAGAGAGACCTTGGAGCTAAAACCCATTTTTGGGTGTCTCAATGTCTATTCTTCC